>JAWPHD010012705.1:0-73906 GCA_037043455.1 Cyrtodaria siliqua
TTAGTTATCGATGTAATACAACACTTATCCATTTAAAAAGCATAACGACTCGGCGAAATAAATTGCACGTTTTCTTTTCCTAATCAAATGCAGCCGAGTGTACAGCGCAGCTTGAAAACACTGGTAATGAGTTGATGATCTCGCCGTGAAGTTATCAGGATTTAGCCCGTTCCCATCTCCAGCTCCAACTTGGTTACCTGGGCGCTCACACCTGCTCGATGTCGCTTCGAGGCATTATAGAGGTCGTGGAGGTGTGCAGAGAAACTCAATGGAGGCAACAATGTTCACGCTGACATGGCATCTGGTTCAAGTAGAAGCCTGCAAACACCTGTAGAAAATATAGTTTACTAATGAGACAAGCTCCATGTTAACCATGACTGAGCAGTCAAGTGGAGACCAGGAAAGGCATTAAGTATTTTAAACGCTTATAACGACTTGTACAGTCTGTTAATGAAGTTCTTCAATGAAAACAAGAATGAGCTAGTGCATATAGTGACGAAATGTACTTTATAAATAATTTAAATTCAATTATATACGCTGTTTATCAATAAAACCGTGCATCGTTGTCGCCGTAGTCGTTGTTATATAGTAATAGTAACAATCACGGTCAGTGAACATTTACAATAAAGGTATGTAGAGTAAGTCGGAGCACTAATAGATTGTTCCAAAACATATCATTTGTGTTTGTTATGAGAGTCAAACTTAAGGTGTTTGACTCATTACAACAAACACAAATGATAATAAAACATACGTTACTGTCGCCAACTAACAAATTTGATAAGAAAATGAAATAGATAATAATTCGTATAAATCATAAAGTGTAGATAAATATTATACAATTTGGGAATAGTTGGAATATCATGCTAAACTTACAAGTAAAACGTCTTTGAGCATGTAAAGACAATTTTGTAAAGATGTCACCCAAAATGAATGAAACATACGTTACCATAACTTGAGAGTATCATAGGCTACATACCCCAGCTTTAATGATACATAACAATTGCCGAACATGTTCATGATGACCCAAGTACACTATTATCATTTGAATTTAAAGATAGCTCAGCTGAAAATTTTCATAAAATAGGCTAATATGATAAAAACTGTCAAGGCATTTTAAGGATGTGACATACGTTACTGTCCCTCCATGCTTATTCAGAAAATATTGGTGTGTTTTTGTAAAACCTGTCTTGCTACTGTAATCATAGACATAAGTAGTTGACGTGTTCTCTGTGTGATTATTAAAATAATGCATCAACATAACTAAACTGTAACATATGTGATGTAACATACGTTAACTTACACTAAATGCAATTACAAAGGTATATACATATACCATCATATACCATCATATACCATCATATACCATCATATACCATCATATACCATCATATACCATCATATACCATCATATACCATCATATACCATCATGGTTTAAATTAAAATAATGCATCAACATAACTAAACTGTAACATATGTGATGTAACATACGTTAACTTACACTAAATGCAATTACAAAGGTATATACCATCATATACCATCATGGTTTAAATTAAAATAATGCATCAACATAACTAAACTGTAACATATGTGATGTAACATACGTTAACTTACACTAAATACCATCATATACCATCACTAAATACCATCATATACCATCATGGTTTAAATTAAAATAATGCATCAACATAACTAAACTGTAACATATGTGATGTAACATACGTTAACTTACACTAAATGCAATTACAAAGGTATATACCATCATATACCATCATGGTTTAAATTAAAATAATGCATCAACATAACTAAACTGTAACATATGTGATGTAACATACGTTAACTTACACTAAATGCAATTACAAAGGTATATACATATACCATCATATACCATCATATACCATCATATACCATCATATACCATCATATACCATCATATACCATCATATACCATCATATACCATCACCATCATATACCATCATATACCATCATATACCATCACCATCATATACCATCATATACCATCAAAACAGGTACATACTGAAACACAATATGTACGGTTAAACTGAAACCCTATTTTAAGTCAAGAAGTCAAGAAGATTAATAATTAGTAGTTCTACAGTCTGAACTGCATTACACAAATCAAACATACGTTACTTTCAAGAAATATACATTACTATTTAAACAAATTAGGTCAAAAAAAAAGCAGAACATAAGTGCTTCATGAACATTTAGAAGTGTATATAAATGACATAAGTGATCACCCTTACTTTGAAAACTGGTTTACAGTTCTAGTATGCAGAAATACGCAAATGTTGATTAATGAAACATACGTTACTATTGATATATTCGAGCATATACATTTAATAGATAGTATTTTATAATACGTACTAGATAGGTAGTCATGCATTACAATCGAGATAGGTATTCATGCATTACAATCGAGATAGGTATTCATGCATTACAATCGAGATAGGTATTCATGCATTAGCGGGCAATCGAGATAGGTATTCATGCATTACAATCGTTATACTTTAATTTCTACAGTTTAAAAAATGTTAAATAATCATGGACTCTATAATAATATGTGATTGCTAATTGTATTCTTACTCTTGATTCATTTGTTGGGAGGAATGGACTGGGGGTAAATAACATTTCTTTGTTCCTCTAGTCAAGAAAGGAAAATGTATAAATATGATTTTTTCGATCTTCTGTAATTCAGTATACATAAAACCCTCACAAGTACCATTGTAACATACGTTACATAATATGCTGTTTAAAATCGCAAATTTGATTTATACTGCTTGAGCTTTTATTTACAAAACGTATTGTTTGCCTTTATGTTTATCTTTAATAATTTTTTTTTGGTGTTAACCAAATGTTTTTGGAAAAGAAACAATTGTTGTTCTAAATGGTTTCAATTAATTTCGATACAAACATGTTTAACAAATTCGTATTGTTATTTTCTCTTATTTACAACCTTTGACTGACAATCGTCTATTGTTGGGGTCACACAACATAAGAGAACCAAAATAACATGTATTTTTCACTTAGTTTCTTAAAAAAGCTTTCCTAATCAACACAGTTGATGAATAACGTATGTTACACAGGAAAAGTCGCATACTATATTCAGCGACTTGCATTATGAAAACCGCCATAGTTAACTTGAAACAACAATCAATTCAATTTGACGTGTCTCATATAGTGTACCTTATGTAAAAATATAGATATTTCTTTAATTATGAATTCATTTTTTTGTTGAAATTTTCAAAGCTATTTGAGAACAGAGTATAACGAATGCAATACAATATATCCGTTCTCAGTTAAGATGCTTCAAATGGTTAAATGTTGAGGATGGATCGTATGCTGAATTTGGTGGTTAAAGGGAATGTAGCGACACAGCCAAACAAGCTCTATTATTGTGAGTTCTGAAAAACTTGGAACAGGGTGAAAGAATTATCGAAATCGGATGATAAACAAAAACAGATATGACCATTTAAATGTTCTTCTAAAACGAATATACGAGCCGCCATTTTTAGAACTATGACGTTATAGTTCCATATTATCATATATGGAATATTGATAAATATCATTTAAAACGAAGAAAATCACCGTAAGTAAATGCATTTTTTTACTGGTCATATAAAGCATTATTGCCATTAAGTATTACATATTCATACCATTGCTGTCATTTTTTCCCATATAAATCAGTAAATTTTCAAATTTATAAATATTCCATATATGGTAATTTAGAACCGTGATGTCATAGCTCTTAAAATGACCGCTTCCATATCCGTTTCAACAGAAACTTCTAATGATCATATCTTCTTTGTTTATCATCCGATCTTGATAATTATTTCACCCTTATTTGTTTTTTTCAGAACTGTTAATAATAAAGATGTTTGACTGTGTCGCTACATTCCCTTTAAATGTTGAGGATGGATCGTATGCCTTGGCCAAAAGTTGTTTTATAAGAATGCACGTTATATTAGCTTTGTTATCGCGAACCTCAATGGATATTTGTTTTTTTGGAGTAAATATAGGATTTATATTTTCATCGAGAAGTGAGAAAACTGATATTTTCACGAGTGCTTTAGCACGAGTGAAAATATGTGAGTTTCCTCACTTCGAGATAAAAATAAATCCTATATTCACCACAAACCAACAAATATTCTATTTATTTACAAATATTCTATTTATTTACAAATATTCTATTTATTATATACTCACAACCTTGAACAAAACATAATGCGCCAAAACAATAACATCAATAACGTCAACAACGTCAACAACGTCAACAGCGCCATTACGTAATTGTTGGTATTTCACATGTGAAATATAAACAATGAAAATATAAGGTTTTATATTAATCATAAAATTCACTATTTCGCTGGAAAGTATATAATAAAACTGATGATTCTGTATTTGTTTCAATATTCTATTGCAGCGCGTTTTTTCTTATCGGAAGTTAACAAATAACGTTGACATCTGCGACCTAATCGTGAACGCTCGGCCAATCCCGTCATTCTTCTTAATGCTGCGAAGTTTTTTTTTTTTTTATAAATGTCTGCATAGTTTTTTTTACAGCCTGTAAGTAAACAATAGTATGTCTTTGGATTTGTGGCATATAAAAGCCATACGAAACAAAGTTTAGATAAACATAATGTTTATAATTATAAATACAAACAAACAAAAATAGTTCATGATAAAATTAAAAAACAAATATGTGTGGAGCGTTTTCAGAGCATTGGCTGGAGTGGGTTGGTATGATTTTTGTGTGTGCCTTCCATCTACTAAATATATACGCCTGGTGAATGTCTTAAGCCTTTTCCATTTAATTCAAGTAACATGACAATACCAGCTAAACGTTCAAGGATCACTTCAGTATTGCTTCATTTCTTTAAATCGAATTACAGCGTAATTTATGCACGTTTGTATATCAAACTCGTATTGTTCATTCGTTTATTGATTTATGTCCACCACTCGACAATTTCACTTTTACTCTTACTTACAACATGATATGGAAGTACACCTGTTACAGTAAGTAGGGAAGGAAAACAGTGCACATATATAGTCTATATAACCCTCTTAATCATTATTAAGAATGTGTTCAGAAATAAAGAGAGGGAGGGAAAGCTATTGAGAAAGGTGTTAGTGACCCATTGAGAAGTGTTTTATAAGTGTAATGTGTAGATAATCCGTTTTCAATACAGATTTCTTGTGGTCACTAATGCCGAACAGGTGCGAACTGACATGTCCAAAACTGACCATGAAATGAAAAGAAAATACTATGTCATAGTTGCTGGCCGCTGTTTTAGCTATTGGTAATATACGTAACCTCGTCGTTGAAGAACATCACAGCAGCCAAATTCCATTGGAAGAATATGCGAACCAAAACGCCCAGCAAAATTAACACTCACAAATCTCAAAACGATCGATGCAAGTAAGCAGTAAAAGTGAATATGCATAAAGACTCTTGTCTTTTCCTTTTGAAACTGATGTCATGTAGATAATAATGACTCTATTTTTATAGCATTTTGTGGTGCCTTAAACGTTTAGAATCAACAGTTTAATGTCTCACATTCATCTTATATTAAAGGGACTGAGTCGATCTGATGTTGCATTATGGTTGCATAATAAGAATAAAACCATCATAATGTGATTCAATTTCAGTTTCATTAAACAAAAATTATTTACTCTTTTACATAGATTGATTGAATAATATATGTGCAAGAGTGCATTGGGGCATACAGAATAAATAAATAACAATTGAATTGGGGTTTTACGGGGCACCAACACAATAAAGGTTATATGGCGCCAAACAGGGACTAACATGCCAAGCTCAGCCTCCATTTACATCTAGATAAAATATAAAGAATGGCCTAGAACCTTTTAACCTGCGGAACTGCAGAGTTGCTGCAAATTCTATTGTAGACACTCCATTTACGATGGAGCCACTTTTCCCCATTTGCATATGCGGTGTCTTGAACTATGTGCATTAATAACATATGATGAATAAGGAACTATTAATTACAAATGTACAAAGCATTGATTAGAAAGCATGTATGCCTATCTTTCTGGTATTTTATATAATAATATTAACTATAGCATTCTACTGAACCAACAAGGATCACAAAGACGGGCTCGAGCGACCGGGAATGACATACTATTAACTACAGCAATCTACTGAACCAAAAGGATCACAAAGACGGGCTTGAGTGACAGGGAATGGCATACTATTAACTACAGCAATCTACTGAACCAAAAGGATCACAAAGACGGGCTTGAGTGACAGGGAATGACACTACCTACAAGATCCAAAATGCATATGCAATAAAATAGCCCTCATGCTATGTATCCTTCTTACATTTATTTATCATTAACAACCTCACAAGGCATGTTATTGTTGGTACTATAAGAAAGGGCAAATAATGTAAATATAAGAATAGATTCTCAAAATGTTGCCGTTTATGCGATTTCGAACGCCGGTAGAGAATAGTAAATTTACCAAAAAGCGCTAACGCTCTCCATGGAATTTACCATTCAACGCACTTTTTGGTAAATTTGCCATTCACAACCGGCGTTAAAATCGCATATACGCCGAACATTTGCGAATCAATTCTTAAATATTATTTCTTATTAGGTTTACATTGCCATCAGTTGTACATGCAATTCAATAAAAGTACCGTTTGATCACGAAACAAGAATTTATTAGACATAAGCATTATTTAAAGTCTGCGTTAAAGACCAAGTATGATATTAACATGTGACAATTCAGTCACGTGCACATTCCATATGACGCCGAAGACCAAGTATGATATTAACATGTGACAATTCAGTCACGTGCACATTCCATATGACGCCGAAGACCAAGTATGATATTAACATGTGACAATTCAGTCACATGCACATTCCATATGACGCCGAAGCACATTTTACTGATGATGATTTCATTAGTATTTGGGTTGACACCAATCGCCTCTAGTCCCTTTAAGGGTTGACACCAATCGCCTCTAGTCCCTTTAATATATTTTTTTCCCAATACAATTTCTTTACGGCTTAGAGGGTGGTCGCCAAGATAAACAATATGGCGTAGTGTTACAAATCGTGAAGTTACACATTTAAATGATACGCAAACAGTGCACCCAAAAACAGAAGTATAACCAATACCACCACCCAGACAGAACCCGGAAATCATCATCCAATGTACCGAGTGCTCCTCCCCTACCCATGAACCAGAATTGATAACAATTTTAGACTGTTTAAAGAAGGGAAAACATGGGCGTAACACTAAGCGAGCGTTTCAATGTCATACTTATGAAGTATTGAATCGACTTTTTAGATTCAATTGCTATCAGAGAAGAGTTAATTGCAGCGTATAGGTACTTGTTAATTCTCAACATAAATTATACACGTGTGTGTTCTAATATTTAGCAGTTTTTCTCCATTTAAGTTTACAAAAGTTACTCACTTTCTTTGATATTTAGAGGATCAAAGGGTCGCGGTTTGTCTATAGACACTAGTTGAAATTAAGTTGTAAGCGTTTGAGAAATTGATTTCTGTGCATATATGATTGGAAATGTCATAATCTATTAACATTATAATTAACTTATTTTTGTGTGTATCGTATATCCGCATCGTGCGGTGTATATTGGTTTAAATACTAATGTATTCCCATTTATTTCTTTAACATATATTATTCACCTATAGACCACGGAAAAAATAGTGTCCAAAAGAAAAATAAACATTAACAACGCATACTAGTGATTACTGTTGTCCAGGAGTCATGTCTGAAAAGTTATTCATAACTTAATAAGAATACTAAGTTGGAGTTAGGGAGTGGAATGGAGCGTTGCCTAGTGGTAATGGTGGTGGGGTGGGGGTGGTGGGAGTGGTCTAGTGAAAAGGCATGAGTTCGAGACACTTTCGCGGAACATTTCGCTTGTCGCTTGCGCCCATTGCATCGTCCGATGAATGGGGACGTTAACAAGTCGTCGCGGAACACATTATTACACACAAAGAGGCATCATCCTGAATAAAAAAAACTGCACACTGTTATAGGGCGCCCTGGCGGCGATTACTTTCTATGTAAGCTACGTGTCTTTAATTGTATCTTCTTTTTTTTCTGAAAGTTGCACGTTTTATTTAAGTGATCTAGTCATTAACAATGCGATAAGCCTTAGTACCCTCCTATTTTGCTAATTCCCCGAACCTTTTAACCTAGTTTTTTTGGTGAGTTAAATGATATTCTCAAATATTGATAAAATGGACATTTTAATTGAGTACTTTGCAGCTCAAAATACTGTGTATTTGTTTTTCAAACCATTTGTGTGATTTTTGACACTAAGACTGTAAGCAAATATATGTCTATTCCGCCTTTATAGGATCGCTGTATGTTCAATTATTTTAAAAGTAAATATGATTTTACAAGTTCAATATTTATAATACTGGGCGCTTAAATGTTGGTTTTAAATATTTCAATATGGAGCACATATGGACTGCTTTTCAATTTAAATATGACTACCCGGTTTAATTACACAGTTTATTTTCATTAGCGGAAGCTCTTCGAGAGTGTTTTGCTTTTTGTTACAATATTTGACATTCTGCAATATAGAAGTACTATTTATATTGGGACTGATATTTAATTTACTCAACATTAAGTCTATTTGTTATTCACTAGTATAGATTAATATACTTTTGTTTGAGGCGCTTGTTTGAATTGTTTGTACCAAATTTGTTGTGTGTTTTGCGGCACTTGAAAACACAATAATTATTTTGATTATTTGTGCGGTGATAAACTGACAGCCTTAGTTTTCGAAAATTGTTTGAGAAATAACTAATTTATATTCAACATTGCTTTTTAAAAGGATTTTTCTCATGTGAAATCCTTGTTGCTGGGTAGACAATTCAAGATCTCGAATAACTTCAGCTATATTTAAGACTTTGGGATAAAAACGTCCATGGTGTCTTAATTTACATTTGTCCAACACATTTTTATTTCTCAACCGATTTTCAAAAACAATGTACGTGTATCTACCCCTGAAAATGTCCGCTACCTTGATATATGACTTATTTAGATACGATTTAACTGGTGTCTGAAAATGCCGTTTTTATGTTTGGCTATATAACAAGAGCCCATACAAAATAAACTAAGTAGTCAACCGCGTATACAATACAGAGACCAGCAGTAGTCAACCGCGTATACAATACAGAGACCAGCAGTAGTCAACCGCGTATACAATACAGAGACCAGCAGTAGGCAACCGCGTATACAATACAGAGACCAGCGAAACATGTTATAGCGCACGACAAAAGTGTAAACAGAAAAGCGGTATGTTTACTTGTTTGATTGACATAATCATAAAGGTTTAATTACATTAAATCAACCGGATGCTCGACTGGTGCATTCGAAAATAATTCTCTATTATTTTTAAAGTGTGTTATTTGTTGTTGTTTTTTTCTTTAAAAAAACGTTTTCAGCGCAGTTTCGCGTTATTTTTTGACTGTATCTGTATTCTGGACATGTTGTTGATATATGGGGACACAGCTCATCATGCCTTTGACAATTTAGGCAGGGAAAATCTCGGGCAAGGTTCCGGTAATGTTCCGAGATTTCCGGCAAGGTTCCACGATTTTCGGCAAGGTTCCGAGATCTCCGGCAAGGTTCTGATATCTCCGACAAGGTTCAGAGATATGCCGAGCTCTTAAAAAGGCGATATAAAGAAATGTGAAACCTGCTGAATTGGTGATTGTCAAAAGGTGAAACTCTAGTTCTCTTTATAACCTAATACAAATGGTGTATGGCCGTATGAAGAATATGCCGAGTTTGACCGAAACGGGTATATCTTTAGAAATGGGGGGTTTGACCGAATGAAGAAATGTCAATATGTATAAAAAGTCATTCTGAAAACTCGATTGTCTAATCTGGATATCTTGGAGAGAGATTGCGGTTGTTGGAAGTAGGGTGCCCGTGTAAGTGGTTGGATGGGGCCTTCCTGCTCATAGACGATAGTGCTCCTGGTAGGTTTATTGACAGAGGAATAGTTGGAATGTTTGTCTATATTGTTGTTTGTAAATGCTTATGTGGCGGTTTGAGATATACGACCAAATCGATGAAAGTCAAATAGCTTGCCTCATCTCGGCGCCATATTCCTCTAATGGTTGCGCTTAGTGCCGAAACTAGTGTGTGCTCACAAAAGTGACACGATTGGCGGCTAGACTGGATATGAGGTTGCAAGAAATATTCTTACATATGAAAGCGATGCGACTGAAATGCAGAAAAACACAGTCTTTTAAAACGAGACCCAACATATCGATATGTTCGGCACGTCAACCATGTCGCTGTCGAGTCTATTAAATCTCCATTCCTGTCAAATATTACAAATTGTGCGTACGCCCCATATTGCAAATCCATGTAACCCTTCCTTTGTTGCATTGATTTGATAACAGCCGAGAATTGTAACATTTCAGATAGGTCCAGAAACGCGTTCCTCAAGTGCTATTGAGGTGTCGTCTGCTATTATTCCACAAACGCTGAGAGGAAGTTGCAAGAAAGACTCCGCAATATAATTTAGTTCTTCAGTATAACCAGTCTAAATTGACGCGGGTTCTCGAAATGTAAGGTCGAATCTGATTGGCTGAAATCAATACTGAAGAGTCTTCAACTCCAATCGACGACGAATTGCGACAAAAAGCAATCAGTGAACGCTGAAAACTAATCGTCCAGCTATTTCATTACCCAGATTTCCCTTAATTGATAAATCATATAAACTATCGTCAGTTATGAAACGCATTCTCTAATCCTTTTCTCAATTTTAAAAAGCTCTGTTCATTTAATCCTTTATACTGAAAAATACAAACTGTTTCGAGTCGCCCGAAGTTACAACTTTCCTAACTGCTCTAGAGACAAATGAATCTTAACAGGACACTTATCGTCTCTTAAAAGTTTTGCAAACATAATTATATGAAGAACTCTCGCTTAATCTCACATATACTCGTGAAATAACACTTCTCGTCCATGTAAGTACTGTTGTAAACAATCGAGGGGTTCTCTTCTAATGAAGGATATTTAGAGACACAAGCCTGAGTCGGTTAAGTAAGTGACTGTTATCCAGTCTGAATATTATTGAAGGCCCCTTAAGAATGTGTAAAGTGGGGCTCGTTCACATACGCTAGGTGAAGTAAGCAATAGTGCCAAGTGTTGACACTATTTTATCGTTTACTCCATGCTTGAGTTGTAGACGAGTATACTCGGGTGTCATCAAGATCACAACATCATAAAGGACATCACGAATTGAGAGCATGGAGCTGTCGCAGCAAACATTTTTACTAAATAAAGTTGTATTTACAGATACTATTGCTTTCAAGGGTATGGTTGCTTACTGGAATTTGTACGTTTTATATGTTTAAGTGTAAAGCACACATTTGCAGCACGTACTGGCTATTTGTGTAGATTTTACTAAAAAAATATTTATTTCAGTACCCTTACATTTAACGTTTGTTGAACCGTAAATTTCACAGAAACGAATTCTTCACACGTGTGAGGAATTCGTGCGAATTCTTCACACTTTTGTTACAAATACGGCCGTAAATATCACTAATCGAAAATGTGACATTTACGTTTGACTTTTTTTTTACTTTTTCGTACGAACGTATTTTTCACAGCCAGCTGACAGGATACAGTTTATCGCTTATGTCATACAATTGGTATGTTAACAGTCTAGCGGCCACATTTTTCAAGCAAACTTGACCAACCTTGGACAAAACATATATGACCAAAAGATCTCGGCCAAGTTCGATTATGGGCCAGATCGTACAAGTATGATCAGAGTTATGGCCCATGATTTAGCAAAAATGCCATATTCTACCTTGTTAACACACTACAGTAGAGTCAATTATTGACCAATCTGAATCATATTAAGATAGAATGTGAATGTTTATAAAATGCAAGCCAAGTTCGAGTTTCGGTCATATCGGCCTAGTAACACCAGAGTTATTTCCCTTGATTTAGCAAGAAACTGTATTTGATCTTGTTAACACTCTAGAGGCTTTATTTCAAGACCAATCTTAATAATATTTGGATAGAATGTGTATGACTATAAGATCTCGGTCAAGATCGAGTTGGCTAGAAACGCCAGAGTTGTTATTGCCCTCGATTTAGCAAAAATGTCATATTGCATTTGGTCAAGTTAAACTTTTGCTTAGATAGGATCATTAAAAGCAGAATCATGCGCCCCTGATTTAGCAATGATTTTTCTATTGGTTTTCCGAGCAATAACTCATATTTGGTATGTGGATACATATTGGGATGCTGAGATGTTGGGTGCCAACACTGGGTCACTGTGATCTTGACCTTCAAGGTCAGAAATAAGGACCATAACCCTTAGATTATACTACAGCACCTAGAGGTACCAATCTTGGTACGTTGATTCATTTTAGGACGACAGAGTGCCACGTACCATTATTGGATCACTGTGACCTTGACCTTCAATGTTAATTTAGAAATAGCTTGTCGGGCCTATAACTACTAAGGTACATACAGGTACCAAAAGAAAAATGCATTTTGCGAATCGTTTGGATATATTGCAGCGAGGTACTTTTTAAGTCATTCTAGCTTTTCAACGGATATGTTTATGTAGATTTGCGATGTGGTTTTGCTACAGATATTTACGGACAGACAGATAACTTGCCAAAATCGATTACTTTAGCTCGCACTGCATAATTTATGCACCTGCCATTCGACGACGTTATGGTACTTAAATGTGTTACTCCTGTACGTCCGTGCGTGCGCCTGTCCGTCCGAAATTTCATGTCGGCTCTATAACTTTCGCACAATTATTCCTCATATAAAACAATGGTACGCAGCGCGCAACGGCCGGGCGGCTATATTCATGGTCAATGTCGCTGGGCGCTTAGAGGTCAAAGAGTTTGTATGGACATTCGTGTCCGCTCTGTATATTCCACATACATAAACCGATTTTCAAATTACTCATGAACATTTATTCCTCATAACACAAGCGTGCAACCGCCAGGCGGCTACCTTCAATGTCAAGGTCGCACTAAAGCAGGGGGCACCCATGTAGTATGGACACATTTGTAGGTACTGAACCTTTATGAAAGGGATTTACCTGTATTGATATTTACATTTGTTTCGTTTACTGACAAACATGTAACCATTAAAATATGGTAAACGTCGCGCGATATGGTAAACGTCGCGCGATTTTACTTTTACGACTGTTCTATGTTATTTTTGCATCAAACGCCAAGTTATGAAAACTCTCCCATTTAACGGACCAAATGATGTAAAGTATTTTTACCAATACATATCGTTAGGTCTGTCATGTCTGCTATCATAGAAAAAGACTGTAGAAGCCCGATGTTTCGATAACGAAGCGAAAAGATGCGACGATGAAGCGCGAAGGTGCGATGGCTGCACCTTCGCGCATCGCCATTGCACATTCGCGCAACGCCATCGCATCTTTGCGCTTCGCCATCGCACCTTCGGGCACCGCCATCGCATCTTCGTGCATAGTCATTACATCTTCTGGCACCGCCATCGCACCTTCGCGCATCACTATTGCACCGCGCATCGCCATTGCACATTCGCGCAACGCCATCGCACCTTCACGCATCGCCATTGCACCATTACGCATCGTCATCGCAGCTTCCGCTTGGAGCATCGGCCTTTAGGCAATGCAGGAAAACACGATGATGGAGCACGAAGACGCACTGGGGAAGCGCGAAGAACACGATTGAAAATTTCAAAGTTATTTCGCGCTTCGTCGTCTCTTCCTAATGGATCGTATGAGAGAAAATCAAAAACGTACACCGTACACCATTAATACATTGTTTGTTGCCGTTAAAACTGCACACCATTAATGGGAATTCTATTCTATTCTATTCTATTCTATTCTATTCTATTCTATTCTATTCTATTCTGTTCTGTTCCATTCTCTGTTCTGTTCTGTTCTGTCGTGTTGTGTAGTGCTTCGCCTATTTTTCTAATAATGTTATATTTTCGCCGATCTGTATGTACATGTGACGTTTTCGTCCAAACAATCATTTATTCCATTTTTTTCGTGCTGTTTTAACATGTGAAAAATACGTTTTTGCTCTGCTAGAGGTAGAGATGCCAAACGTAATTTGTGACATATTCGTGCGATTTTTTGTGAAATATCCGCACGTATTCTTCACATGTGTGATGTGTGAAGAATTCACACGAATTCCTCACACGTGCGAAGAATTCGTTTCTGTGAAATTTACTGTTCAACAAACGTTGATAGCTATCGTTACGAGTATTGCTAATACATACATCACATTAGGTGTTAAGAGTTGTTTTTTCAACAAACTGAAGTATACATTTACATAAATCTGGAGAAACGTTTGAACTTCGTCTTTAGTAAAAATGTACAAGTAGTATAGAAACTGGTGGTACGAGCACAGTTTTCCCTCGCGGGGAATGAGAACAACTAGAAAAATATGCCAGGGTGTACTCAGGCGTAACTCTCATTTACACCACCAAGATCTAAATGTAAGTCACGCCTAAATCAACACCTCAACATATTTCAACAGTTTTCTCAAGCAACCCCGCTCTGGAAAACTCCGCCTCGTACCACCAGTTTCTATACTACTAATCAATTCGGTTTGCCATTTTAATAACATAACATTTGCAACTCGTTAGGAGAGCGCAATTTTATTTGATGTCTACTTTCATCGAATCTACTTTCGGCGATGTTTTTCAATAGCATTTGCAACCCGTTAAGCAAAGTCAGACGGAACCGGGCAGTAGTCTTCATCATCGCTCTGCATATCATTTTACTTGTATGCTAGCGTATCTTGTCCATTATCTAATATGTACCGTTTATCATCATAAGCTGATAAACTTTTTTTATTTATTGCATAGCTACTTATGTTATGCTTTTGTGATCTAATAACTTTCATCTCGTGATGAGCTTCTGTTGCCGTAAACAAAATTTTTTTGTAATCGTCATGTGCTATCTGTTTTTTAACAACACACTTTTTAACACCCTTAAATTTCTTTGCGCTAACCTCATTATCTAGCACATACGAATATAGTTTACTTCGCAACCCAACAAATTCAACAATGGGTATTCCGCACGTTTCATCTTTCATCTTGCCAATAACTTTTTTATTATCATTAAAATGAAACTGACTTTTTGGATCATAATCACAATTATCAAACAGTTCTTTATCCTTGTAAAAGTCTGCGTACACATCTTTTGTTTTTATTTCATAACACAAGGAATCGGTATCAGTAAATAATAACTTAGCTTTTTTATCATAATTGTTTTTGATATAGTTGTAATGGAAATCATACATCAAATATTTTGACAAGTCTAAAATACACATACCAACATAAATAGGACGATTTAAAACTAATCGTTCTTTTATTCTGTTTACAGCAAATAAATTTTCATTAAACATTTTACAAGAAATAAATGAAGGTCTTGCCGCATATTTTAAAAGAATCTCCTCGTCGTGAGTTAATTTCACATTAATTCTTTTTCTCAAGTTTTCCATAGTTTTACCAAAAACTGAATTGTTCATCAGTTTGAAGAAATCCTTTTCAAAAGCATTTTTACTAGCTGTCCTCTTGGTAGTATTAAAATCTATGTATGCCTTTAACCACTCTGATTCGTCAAACTGTAGTATTCGATGTATTTTTGTCACCTTTAATCCAAGCGTTTTGTACAATTCTAAGTTTCTAAAATGCACGACATACTTTTCTTTATTTTTCAACGTCGTAACAAGTTTATTAACACTACAATTTCCTAGATTAAACTTTTGTTTTAAATTTTTACAATAGACTGACAACCACTCATCTTTTATATTTAAACTTTC
This sequence comes from Cyrtodaria siliqua, assembly GCA_037043455.1. Classification (NCBI taxonomy): domain Eukaryota; kingdom Metazoa; phylum Mollusca; class Bivalvia; order Adapedonta; family Hiatellidae; genus Cyrtodaria; species Cyrtodaria siliqua. Next base: position 15,858 of record JAWPHD010012705.1, read on the forward strand.
TGGGGCGAGAGGATAATCATTATGCGAGTCATGTAGTTTTTCGGGATACTCGATATCGCACTCAACAATGTAATTTGATTTTCCTTTTTCAAACTTATCAACCCACTTAAAGTTGCCAGTAGGTAACGGTTGACACATGGCCCACCCGTACAAGTTATTGGCATCAAGATATATGATGTACTTGCTTTCTTTTTTCTTGTCATAGTTTTTCATATATTTATTGTTAGCCTGTGAGTATCTATTTGCGATATAACTTGTGCCGCCTCTTAATCCTTTTTCCACAAACAAATATTGATCAATATCAGTGATTAAGTCAAGTTGAATACCAGTCATCTTGAGGCACGCATCCCAGGCTAACCCAGGACTACTGAAGTAATGGCAAGGATCTAATTTGTAATACTCAATGCACATTTTTCTAAAGTTTTCAAAAACATCTGTCAGCAGCAGCACATCAGTCTTAAGATACAGATCATGATATTCTCCCATATTTTTAATCTTAAATGTTTTCCATATTTTTTTAGCGTGTTCATAATCCGCATCTGAAATGTGCTCATCATTTAATTGAGAATAAAAGCTATCTTTGCCGGGTGACTCATATCCTCTCAAGTTATGAAACACAACAGGTATTTTTCTAGTCAACCTGAAATTAATATTACATATGTCATGAGCGCTTCCTCTGTACTTTCCAGTTATATGGCAATGATCTCTAACTTTTCTAACGGAGTTTTCATATGCTACTGTACGACTTGGGTCATCTTTTTTAAGAGTTATTGAAAAACCAATACCACAAATATGGCATGATTTAGATTTTTGGAATCTAGCTTCTTCTTCCTGTGACATCACCAAATCTTTCTTAAAATGCGTATTCATAGTTTTCTTGCACCACTTTTCTTCTTCTATCATTTTTTCTAAAAACTTGTAAACAGCATCAGGTCCTCTATACGTTACAACTGGTTTTGAATATTGATCATCATAACAACAAACAACCTTGTATTCATAACTGCAATCAGTATGTTTTTGATATGCTTCTGTGTGTGATTTTTTAGGATTGTTTGATACTGAAGAAATACTTTCAGTTACTGCTTCAAAATCAGCATATATAACAAACGGAACCATTAGCTGTCTGTCGTAGTTTTTAAACTTAACTTTTTCATCTTTGTTTGGCATCTCTACTGCTTGTTTTTCGTTAAGTGAAAGAAAATCAGGTTCATGCTTTTTTAACACACGTTCTAATGTAAAGCACTGCAAGCATGTTTTACAAAACCATTTTTTACACCCGTGTGCTGTTTGATTATACATCAAACTGTTAAAATCTTTTATCCACACATAATGTGTTTTTTCCTCTTCGACAATCAAAAGCATATCACATGTTTTTTCTGCTTTATTTTTTGATATGTACAAAGGGTATACTTGATTACTTCATATCCAAATATGTTAAAACAAATGTTGTTTTGTTTTTCTATTTTTGGGATTTGTTTGATAGTAACAGGAAATGTAATTCCTTTGTAATCAAGATCACCAATATGCTTTTTGTACTTTGTTATTCTTTGGGGATTGTTTTAACAGGAAACTCACAAGCCAAATGGCACCATCTGAAGCATTCGTTATCTTTTTCATTTTTTATATTGATCAATCCTTTTTTAGAATTAGCAAGTTCTTTTGGTAAATCCAAATAAGAGCTACCTCGTAAAGGCTTATACTTTATTCGATTTATGTAATGTGCATCTACTGATTCAATTTGCCAACCACTTCCCAACTGAAGCCAATTTCCAATTCTATTTATAATTTCTTCTCGTGCTTTGTCTAATGCTTCTTATATTTGATTTTTATTTAATATTATTGCAGCCTTTGAGGCAAAGTAAGCTGTTTTGTATATAATATCAAAACCTCCTTTATGTTCTTTATCATGTGGTACTTTTTTTTTAAAAGTAAGTTTTATATCAACGCTTAATTTAAATCCACCTGTTTTTCTTAGTTCTTTTTTAAGAAAGTTCACAACTTTTGATTGTGTTTTTTTTAGTTGTCTGAGCGGATCATTACTGACAACATTTACTTTAAAAACCTTGCTATACTGTTTTGGGGTTGTTTCAATTTCTCGGATACTCATTATATAATATTACATGAGATTATTTCTTTAAGCCCCTATTAATTAATTATTTTGAAGTAAAATATTTATTTCCTGGTTAGATTATATTATTATTTTTTTTATTTATCCACACATAATAAGATTAATTCCTCGGTCAAGTAAAATATCATAGTGGGCAATAAAAGAAACTTTGTATAAAGTTGGATGGTAACTGGTTGCCTCTGAAATTTGTTTTTTGTACAAAGAACGTAGTTTGTTTATATCTCTTTTTTTTATTTTCCATGGTAGTTTTAGTTGTTTTACCATTGTTATGATTTTTCTGCCAAATCTTGAAAGTTTGAAAATATTAAAAGCTCTGCATCTAATTTACTCACATCTTCAAAATCAACCGTTTGAGCATATGCCATTTGATCTTTCTTAAAGTTTTTGATTTTCTTTTCTACTTGTTCCATTATAATATTACATAAGATAATATTTTTAAGCCTTATTTAAATATTTATTTCTATAGTATAATATAATGAATTGCAAATATTGTGAAAGAGTTTTAGATAATATTGATCCTCCTGGGGTGTGCACAGATTGTATCTTATTTTACATGACTAATAAAAAGAAGCTTTGCAAGTATTGTACCAGGACCAAACTGTGTTACAAGTGTACATACGCATGCGTGAATTGCAACGATACTTGTGAAGTTTTCGATAACGAGCGTGTTTGTCTTAATTGTGGCACTCACAATGGTTATACTCTTATCACAGGTTACAACTACAGCCAAAAGAAAACTATTTACCACAGGAAGTATCATTTAGATAAATACTTGGTAGCATTTGATTTGTCTTCTAAAAAGAGACAAAGATTTGAGGATTTGTTTTACAAAATTGTAAAGATTTTGGATAAGCTGGAAGGTCGAAAAAGATCAATCAAATTTGAATACATTTTTCAGAAAATATTTAAAATATTAAAAATAGAAAAAGAAACAAAACCGATTAAAACAAAATCAACCAGAGATAAGTACGATAGGATATGGAAACAAGTCAGAAAAGAATTACGACTGAATGCCATGACCGTTTAACTTGAACCTTTTCATATACATTTCCAGAGGTTCTGTAAAGTTATCATTCTTTTGAATCTCTAATATTTTATTGAAGGTAATCCTAATTACCTCTTCGTCATTTTCTAGTCCTGTTGTTGTTTGGACATATGATAGAAGTTGTTTGAAACTCCTATGATGTGTTTTTAACAAAGTCTTTTTTTCTGCTATTCTTGTTTTACTTACTAAAACAGCAACTACTGGAGGAACTGCACCAACTGCAGCCACGAAAACAGGAATTGCCGGAACCAATGCCAATACAGCAGTACAACCAATTATTCCACTGGCAATCTGTAATGTTGTGTTTATAATACCGCACAATTTATAACTGTGTCTGTATGCAGCCACAAGTCGCGTCAAGTGATCAATTAATTCTTCTTTGGTTTTCATGTATAATTACAGTTAGACAATAATTTAATTAAAATATTTAGAAAAAAGTTGCTCGTGTTCTTTGGGTGATATTTTACCTATTTTTAATAATTCATCGATTATGCTAATACCTTTATTTATCAGCTGCGGACTATTATTTCCTGATTCGATACTTCCGCATACCAACTCTAGATCATCCATCAAATCATTAGGATTATTGTAATATTCAACATCAGCACAACCTCCTAAAATCTTTTTGAACTTTGAAGAACCTTTGTGAATTGGCAAACTAGATAATTCTGTTAGTTCCTTGAAAGCATTCTGAGACAGCTTCGAATAAGTTTTTCCATTGTTGTAACGCTTTGTTATCAAGTCTATAAAATCATCGTCTACTTTCATATCTAGCACAACTGCTTTTCCTTGCTTGGAAATAGGTTTATGATGGCCAACAAGCTCGGGTAAATCAATTTGCAACATTCCATAGTAACCATCTTTGTCGACTTTGTAGGAATTTCTTTTTTGTTGTAATGCTTTGCCTGAAAAGACTTCACTATGCACAAGCATTGCATCAATTCTTTTTTTATAATATTTTAAAGCTTTTGACTCGTTTACCAAAGTGCTTTGAACTTGTTTGTATTGATCTTTCTCGGTTACATCCTTTACAGTTTTTAAATGTTTAGTGACTGTAGCCCTGTCGTGACCATTTTGTTTGATAATATCACTAAGCCGTTCGAGTATGTCTGCAAGTTCTTGGTCATTATCTTTAACTACACTCGATGGTAAGGGCAAGTCATGTAGATTTATCACTTCTTTATCGATTCCAGCATCTAGATTAGCAGTAGTTGGTTCTTCAGCGAATAACTGGGGTAATCCCTGGTACGTTTTTTGTTCTTGTACTTCCTCGCCTATTGCTGCTGGAAGAGCGGCTAATTGCTGACTTATTTTCGGAAGAGAAGCTAACTGCTCGGTTAGCTGTTCTGACTGACTTTTTATTTCGCTAGTTACAGGTTTAAATATTTCTTTGTACAAATCACGACTAGCTCCTTTTTCTAGTCTTTTTTGAGTAACTTTATTCTCGTATTCTTTGACAAGCTCACTCGCTTTTCGCGTTTTTTCTGCTAATTCTTTCCATTTTAACAAAGACATGTATAATATAAGGTTAGATTAAAATAAGATAAATTAAGACAAGTTGATATGAGTTAAACCAAGTTAAGATAACTTAAATCGAGTATTATGCAGTTTTTGTTTTCTTTTTAACCGCAGGTTTAACTGCTTTCTTTTTAGCCGGAGGCTTAACTGCTTTCTTAACTGCAGGTTTAACTGCTTTTAATTTTTTTCTGATGAGTCTAATATTTGCATGTGATTTTTCAGACTCATTTTGTATTTTAACCAACTTTTTTTCCAGACGTGTTATCTCACTAGGAAATTCAGATTTGCTTAACATTTTATTTATATGTTTTCTTTCTGCTTCTAATCCTATCAAATAAATGGTATTTGGTCGTTCTTCGGTTTTTGACAAACTTCCTGGATTTTTCATTGCCGGTCTCCAGGCAGGATCTGCATCTTTTTGTTTAGAAGGTCCTGGGGTATTCATCTTAACTTTTTGTAATCCATAATATCTGACTTGATTAGCTTTAAAACATTCTGCTTCTGTTCCAAGTTGTTTACCACGAGGGATTTGTTTTGTTCCACAATACACTTTAGACATATATATATATAATAAGGTTAGATTAATTAAGATAAGTTTTAAGAATTTATATAGGTTTTTAGCTGTTTTTTTTTAACCGTAGTATTGCTCCCAATCATAGTTAGTAGGATCAACGAGTTTTTTACCTTTGTAGTACTTAATCCCAGGAATTGCTTTAGGTTTAACTGCTTTCTTAACTGCCTCGGCTGCTGCCTCATCTTTTTTGTATTTAAATCCATTCTTCCGGGGTTATGTCTTTTACTTCAATACACCCCGGAGTTTTCTTTTTCTCCCAGTCGTATTTAGGCTTATAACGGTAAGGTTTTTTGCCTTTGGGTTTAACTTTAAGTTTAACTGCAGGCTTAACTGCAGGCTTAACTGCAGGCTTAACTGCTTTTTTAACTGCAGGCTTAACTGCTTTTGTTACTGCAGGTTTAACCGCTTTTGCGACTGCAGGCTTGACTGCTTTTTCAACTGCTTTTTCAACTGCAGTCTTAACTACTTTTTGTAATCCGTAATATCTAACTTGATTAGCCTTAAAACATTCTGCTTCTGTTCCAAGGCGTTTGCCGCGAGGGATTTGTTTTATTCCACAATACACTTTAGACAGATATAATAATACTTAGATAATATTAATATTATCTGGCTATTATTATAATGGAAATTCCAAACTATGATATGAAAACAGAAAACGGTAATTTTAAACAGATATGGAACTTCATGCCAGACTGTTGTTTTAGAATGTTAATTTGCGGTAATTCAGGATCTGGCAAGACAAACACACTAGTTCACATGTTGCTGAAACCTTTGGTTTACTACGACAAGATTTACTTGTTTGCTAAAAACTTAGAGCAGTCCAAGTATCAGGTCTTATCGCAAAAACTTGAAAAGATAGCAAAAAAGAATAAAATTCCGGTCGACGATATATTAGAATGTTCAAATGATCAAGTTATCCCTGTGAATGATTTGGATTCTGATGCTCAAAAGATAGCTATTTTTGATGATTATGTTTGCGAGCGTAATCAAAACGATATTATTAATTATTTCATCCAGGGAAGACATAAAAATTGTTGTGTAATTTACTTGTCACAATCTTATTACAAAACTCCCAAAGACATTCGTTTGAACTGTTCTCATTACATCTTTTTCGCGACTCCGGTTAATCGTGAGCTGGGCATGCTTTCCAAAGAACAAGATGTCAGCAAAGAGCAGTACAGAAAAGCGACTGACAAGCAGTACGACTTTTTGTATCTTGATCGTCCGAGGAAGTTAGTAAAGCGTAACTTCAACGGTGAAATTTAATCTAATCATATTATATATATAATGGGACTTTTTAATGATCTTGGTGAGGAAGTTACTACTGGCAGCGTTAATATTACAAATTTTGGTATTGTGCTGTCCGAGTATGTAAAACAAAAACATTTGGTTAATTATCTTAACAAAGGCAGAAACCAGGAAAATGTTTTGAGAAGTGAGCTTAACATGGATAATAATAAAATTACCAATGTTGGTAATCCAACAAAAGCAAATGATGCAGTAACAAGGCAATATTGTCAAAGAAGAATAACAAAAATCATACGCGATTATGATATTGATAAAATTCCAGACATGATGAACAATTTGACAACAGGTGTTGAAGATAAACAAAGTCTGATACAAACAAAGTTACAAGCAAACCGCGAGAAAATGCTCGAAATTCAAAACGGATTGAAAGATGAAATAAAACTTCTGAGTGATGCTTTGAAAGAGTTAGAAAAGAAAGAAGATGTTTTGGAAGAGAGTGAAAACTACAAGAAATTAAGTAAACAAATAAGAGCTGGTGTTCAAAATATTAATGCACGGATTGGGGAAATCAATACACAAATGGTTGACAATAATGAACTAGAAACTGCTATTGCTGATGCTTCAAAACAAATGAGAACTGCTTTTACTACCGAAATAACTCAAATTAAAATATTAAATGAGCAGATAAACACCAATTGTGCTGATATCAACAAAGAGTTTGAAGATATTAAAAAGAAAATGGTTGACGGTAAGTCGCTGGAGGCTGCTCTGAACAAACTGGTCGACACTGATAAACTTGAGACTGCACTGAGCAAACTGGTTAACACCGATACACTTGAGACTGCTATTGATGATGTTTCAAAGCAATTGAAAGCTGCCCACGAAAAAAGAAACACAGCTTTTGATGGTGAAATAGCTTCATTAAAACAATTTAATCAAAAGTCTGGTAGTCGACACACGGCAATTCTTGGTATAATTGACAGGTTGAGAGTAAAAGTAGACTATTTGAATCGGATTCTAATTTTTGAATATAAGATAGATGATGAGATGAGTATCATGCTAGATACTACTGGCCGAATTAACTATGTATCATATCCGACACGAAAACCACTTGAAAGAACCAAACGTGATGGTTTTCTCGGGGCGTTTACTTTTGTAGCCAATCCACTTATAAAAAGTGAAGAATATGCTACGGAATATCTCGATGGTGGTAAACGTTATAGCGGCGCCACAATTGTAAAACCCGGACATTATATAGTTGAAGCAGACCTTACATATACTGTTGCAAATACAGATATTGATATAGAATATTTTAGTCTGTTTAATATAAGTGCTGATGAGTTATATCAGCCAAAAATAGAAAATGGTAAACGAATACTAAAAAAAATAGCTGAAGAATATCTTCCGAAATCACATTTTTGGTTCATCTTCTCAATCATAAATCAGATCACTACACAAGTTTTCAATTTTGAAAGATCTAGTTTTAAAATGTATTACATACCGGAATAATTAGTATTAACAAAAATTATCTATCTTATATTATATGGAACAAAAAATTGTATTATCATCGGAGAAAGCGTCAATAATTAATAGCTCAAATACACCGAGTAATTTTACAACTGTGTTTGACAGACCATTAATATTAGGCAGGAACAAACAGTATGGTATTGGACTCGATAAGATTAATTCCATGACTTACTCATGGTATAATATTAGTGAAGATTTTAATAACAAAGTGATAAGGTACCACAATGGAACAGATTGGAAAAGTATTATTTTTACAAATGGAAATTACAGTTAGGCTGATATCGATAATTACATAAAAGAAACATTGACTGCAAACAATGATTTAACTGATGACTCACCTGTCCCGATAAAAATTGAGTTTGATTTATCAAGTTTCAAGCTTGGTTACCATCCATAATAATTTCATGCTTGATTTAAGAGAAACAAACTTTCATGCCTTGATCGGGTTTGACAAAGATGCAGTTATTAGGGAAACTAAATTTGGAACTGTGACACCAAACATAACAAATTCTATCGATACGTTGTATATCCACTGTGATTTGATAAGTAATTCTATTGTTGATGGATCATATGGGGATGTCATTTATGAAATAAGTACAGCTGATCTTACGAGATCATATCCTTTCAAAGACGAACCGATAAGAGTCGGGTTCTGTGAAGTAAACAAAACGATCATTAACAGTATTAATATTTACATTACCGATTTCTCCGGTAAAATTATTAATCTTCATGGCGTCCACACATCATTTCGATTTGTTGTGAAGGAATTAATGTAACATAAGTTATATGGTATGTTTAAAAAAAAGTTTATGACACTAGCACGGGAACATATACTCAAGTTGATCGATTAACTGGAGCTGGCATATTTGACATTTTTTCAAAAGTCGGATCAAAGATATTTAGTGAGTCTGTGAAAACAGCAGGCAAGAAAGCATTAGAAACTGCTGGCAAGCAAATCATAGAAAGCGGTTCTAAAAAACTTGGAGATGAAGTAGGAAAAATGGCTGCTGATAAATTAGTTTCAGTTATTAAACCTAAACCAAAAGGAGAGATGATTTTTAAAGAACTTACAAAGGCTGATAACAAAAAAGAAGTTTTAGCTGAAACTGAAGAAGATGTAAATGCAAAAATTAATAGATTACTATCCGGAAGGGGAATTCATACAAGAATTAATCGATTAATTAATAAAAAATAATCTAATTACTAGTATATATAGATGTTTCGAAGTAATCAATATAATACTAGATACGAGCATGTACCTATTCAGTTAGATACCCCCGTGACACAACCAGGAAATAATACCAGACAAATGAAAAGTGGTTATCAGTTTACAATAAATGACAGAAGTTCTTACTTTGATTGGTATAACGCATATTTTGAAATCAGTTTTCAAGTAAACAAAGTTTTGAATGGAGACGCTTTTGCAGACGCTGACAGAATTGCTTTAATTAACGATGCAGCTTCATTGATTGATCAAATGCAAGTAAAGCAAAATGGAAAAATAGTTTACGATGGGAATATTCTTCACAGATTTGTTAATATCAAAAGCTTGCTTGAAATTTCTGACGATTATGCAAAGACAACCGGAACAAACGAATACTTTTATTTAGATAATACGACTGCTGCAGAATCTCGAGATGATCAGGCTGGTTATAACCCAGGATTTAATGCTCGTCATACTTTAATCATAACTAATAAAAAAGTTGACTCTATAATTCCATTAAATAAATATTCCTTCTTTGGAGGTTTGGAAACAAACATGCTTCCTCCTGGTCAAATTCAAATTAGCTTGCAACTGGCAAATGATAATGTGTTAATTTTCAAATCAAGTGGGTATGATGGCCGAGTAGTTATTAATAAATTAGTTTTTTGGATACCCAGAATGATATTTAACTCAGATGGTTTAAGTTATGTAATGACAAATCATATGACATCAACAAGATGGACTTACCTCCGTGAAATGATACAAGAAAGCGGAAGTTCTCAACTAACTGAATCTGTATTTAGAATAACGGCTGGTGTTAAAAATCCTAAACATGTGTTTGTGTATTTGCAAAGGTCAGACAAGAGTTCATACCAAGAGCGAAATCCTCACCTTTTGGATACTTTTAAACTAAATGCTGGTGATGCTGCTTCTTATTTGCAAACAGCCAGATTGGAAGTTGGAAATGGAGTTTATTATCCAGAAACTGAATACAGTTATGATAATATCATAAGAATATTCAGAGATGTTATTAATTATTCTTACAAACAAAATGATAAAAACACTGGAACGTTACTAAACGCGAGTAATTTGAAAACTCTTTTCGGAATGATATATTTCGATTTGAGTTACAAGGGAAATGAGGTCAGTGTTGATCCAAAACAACTGAATTTGAGATATAAATTAAATATAGCTCCAGGGGCTCCTTATAAAGCTTATGCTCTGGTTCTTTATGAGGAATATGTTGTTATTGATACTGTTGGAAATGAACTAGTTATTGTTTAATCTAACTTATAATATATATGACTTACGTAAATTATTCAGTAAATTTAACAGATGGACAAAAACAGAGTTTCGCGAGGGCTTATGAGGATAGGAGTGAATTAACACTCAGGTTAAAAAATAACCAACTAACTGGGAATTTCCCCTTGTCGCTGACAGCTACTCAGATTAACAATATCAACAAAGCTAAATCTGGCGGACGGGGATTAGACATAAATATATTAAAATCACAAATGAGATCTCAGTCTAAAAATGGAGGCTTTTTAGGTGCATTAGCTGGTTTGTTAACTAAAACAATATTACCAACAGTTGCTAAATTTGCTCCAAAGATATAAGGGCCTTTAGCAACAGGGGCACTTAGTGGTCTGGCAAGTACTGGAATTGGTAAAATATTTGGAAATGGAATGGTAAATGTTCCTGCTGGTAAAAAACAAACACTTCTAAAATCAAATAAATTAACAGCTGCACAAAAGAACAAAATAGCAAAGTCAAAAGGTTGCTGCACTGTTAAACTAACTAAAAAACAACAGCAAGACGGAGGATTTCTTGGAATGCTTGCATCACTAGGAATTCCATTGATTGGATCTCTTATTAGTGGTTTAACTGGAAAAGGTTTGCAAGTAGATAGAAGAGGACAAGGTTTGCAAGTAGACTCACAAATTAGACCATATAGAAGTATCCCATTTATAAAAAAAAATTAAATTTTAAAAATAAACCTATATCTAACTTAGATATAACACAATGGGTTAAGCAGCTAGGCATACAGAACTTCAGGGGAGTGTTTAACAAGAACAAATTACCAACAAAACAAAATAAAAAAGAATGTGGTATTATTAATCTGGATGATTATATTGGGCCTGGCACACACTGGACGTGTTACTATGATAATTATTACTTCGATCCGTTTGGCTTAAGCCCACCAAAAGAAGTTTTAGCGTACATACCTGATATAAAATACAACACCATCCAATATCAAGATAAAACAAGTGTTCTGTGCGGATATTTCTGCCTATTCTTCATTAAAAAGTTACAAGAAGGAAATAGTACGTATTGTATTCTTTACAAATTATTAAAGCCTTACAAACCAGTGAAAAATGAAAACATCATAACATCATATTTTGTAAACGAAGTTTAATCTAATCATATTATATATGAGTTACTGTATAAAAGAAAAGATGGTTACTGAAAATATTAATCCTCAGTATGTTTTAGCAAAAAATGGTAGAAAAATGTTAAGAGCAACTTGTGCATCTTGTGGTATTACTAAAACAAAGTTTGTTAAAAACACAGAAGGTGGTAATATTGATATTCATAAAGTTTTGCTCCCTTTGCTACCCAAAAAAGGGCTAACACTTCCTGGTTATAAATATTGCGGTCCTGGTAATCCACTTGATAGCGGAGAACCGGTAAATGAATTGGATGCTGTTTGTAAAGATCATGATTATTGCTATGACGAAAATCCTAGTAATAAATCAACGTGCGATAAAAACATGCTTGCTGGTTTGAAATCTAGTAAGTCTAAAACTATCGGAGAAAAGATTGCTAAGAATTTGATAGTTAAACCAGTCATTCGTACAAAATATAAACTTGGTCTTGGAAACTCAAAAAACTAGAAAAGGCGTTGAAATGGACTGACAAGTTAGCAGATGAACTTCATAAACCTATACGAAGAAAGTTCACTCAACGCCGTGTGATTGTTAATGAAATTGATAAAATATGGTCTGCTGATTTGGTTGATATGCAATCGTTTTCAAAGTATAATAAAGGTACTAAATATTTGCTTACTGTTATTGATTTATTTAGTAAATTTGCTTGGGCTATGCCCGTTCCAAATAAAACTGGTTTAGAAATTACTAAAGCGTTCCAACAAATAATAAGCACAGGAAGACACTGTAAATTGTTGTGGGTTGATCAAGGTGTGGAGTTTTATAACAAGACGTTTAAGCAATTTCTTGATGATAATAATATCGAAATGTATCACACTTTTAATTTCGGAAAAGCTGTAGTAATTGAACGATTTAACAGGACATTAAAAGAAAAGATGTGGAAATATTTTACAGCTAACAATACAAATATGTATTTAGACGTGCTTCAGGCGATGGTTGATAAGTATAATAATACAAAACATCGGAGTATTAAAATGGCACCAACTGAAGCTAGCGACGAGAAAAATAAAGGAACAGTGTATTTCAACTTGTATGGAAAGATGAGAAGTAATCAGATTAAGCCAAAGTTTAAAATAGGGGATACTGTTAGAATCAGCAAATATAAAAGAACGTTTGAGAAAGGCTATACTCCAAATTGGACTGAAGAGATATTTGTTGTGGATGAAATTCAAAACACAAATCCTGTGACATACAAAATAAAAGATTTAAACAACGAAAACATTGACGGAAGCTTTTATGAATTAGAAATGATAAAAGCAAAGCAAGAAATATTCAGGATTGAAAAAGTAATACGACGTGATTACAAAAAGAAACAAGCGTTGATTAAATGGAAGGGTTACAATGAAGATTTCAATAGTTGGGTCTCATTTAAGGATATTGAAAATATTAAATAAGGGATTAAAAATAATAACATATAATATTATTATATAATGGGACAAGAAAGATTAGAAAAGGTTTGCAGAAAACTTAACAATTTAAAAGATAAATATAAAAGAGAATTGATGAGAAGCAGGCAACTCCAAGTAGAATATGAAGTAGTTCGTGATGATTTTATGGACACTAAAAAAAGACGATTGCTGGTTGAAATGGATAAATATGAACGTGAGCTAGCCGGAAACAGAGAAGAGCTTCTTGAACTGAAATACAAAATAGCAAAGTGTAGAAAAATAAAATACTCGATGGTAAAAGATGATATGCAGAGCGATGATGAAGACTACTGCCCGGTTCCGTCTGACTTTGCTTAACGGGTTGCAAATGCTATTGAAAAACTTCGCCGAAAGTAGATTCGATGAAAGTAGACATAAAATAAAATTGCGCTCTCCTAACGAGTTGCAAATGTTATGTTATTAAAATGGCAAACCGAATTGATTAGTAGTATAGAAACTGGTGGTACCAGGCGGAGTTTTCCAGAGCGGGGTTGCTTGAGAAAACTGTTGAAATATGTTGAGGTGTTGATTTAGGCGTGACTTACATTTAGATCTTGGTGGTGTAAATGAGAGTTACGCCTGAGTACACCCTGGCATATTTCACTAGTAGTTCTCATTCCCCGCGAGGGAAAACTGTGCTCGTTCCACCAGTTTCTATACTACTTGTACAGACTATATGTTGACATGAGAAGACTAATATATATTAATGATATTTGAAATACATATTAGACGCAAAAGTATGCTATGCATAATATGGCGTGAATGCGTCACAGCATAAACAATCGGGAAAAAAAGACATCATGGAAAAATAATCCTGGTAAAACCAGAGACGACCATGTAAATGCGTCCAGACAAATAAGTATTGCCAACTCTTCTATTTCTATTATTTCCCACTCATCCTCTGACCTCATGTCTCACCTTCCCCCTGATATCATTTCTCATTATTCCCCTTATAATATTTCTTTTTCTCTCCCTTTCTCCTTAACACCACCCCTTGAAATAATGTCTCCGTCTTCTCAGATAATTATTCCCTCTTCCTGTTTCTCAGTCTTCCCCATGTAGCAGTTTCTCAGTCTTCCCCTGTAATAGTTTCTCAGTATTCCCCTGTATTAGTTTCTCAGTAATCCCCTGTATTAGTTTCTCAGTATTCCCCTGTAGTAGTTTCTCAGTATTCCCCTGTAGTAGATTCTCAGTCTTCCCCTGTAGTAGTTTCTTGGTATTCCATTGTATTAGTTTCTCAGTCTTCGCCTGTAGTAGTTTCTCAGTATTCCCCTGTATTAGTTTCTCAGTATTCCCCTGTAGTAGTTTCTTGGTATTCCATTGTATTAGTTTCTCAGTCTTCCCCTGTAGTAGTTTCTTGGTATTCCATTGTATTAGTTTCTCAGTATTCCCCTGTAGTAGTTTCTTGGTATTCCATTGTATTAGTTTCTCAGTCTTCCCCTGTAGTAGTTTCTTGGTATTCCATTGTATTAGTTTCTCAGTCTTCCCCTGTAGTAGTTTCTCAGTATTCCCCTGTAGTAGATTCTCAGTCTTCCCCTGTAGTAGTTTCTTGGTATTCCATTGTATTAGTTTCTCAGTCTTCCCCTGTAGTAGTTTCTCAGTATTCCCCTGTAGTAGATTCTCAGTCTTCCCCTGTAGTAGTTTCTTGGTAGTCCATTGTATTAGTTTCTCAGTCTTCCCCTGTAGTAGTTTCTCAGTATTCCCCTGTAGTAGATTCTCAGTCTTCCCCTGAAGTAGTTTCTCAGTATTCCCCTGCAATAGTTTCTCAGTATTCCCCTGTAGTAGTTTCTCAGTATTCCCCTGTATTAGTTTCTCATTATTCCCCTGTAGTAGTTTCTCAGTAATCCCCTGTATTAGTTTCTCAGTATTCCCCTGTAGTAGTTTCTCAGTATTCCCCTGTAGTAGTTTCTCAGTCTTCCCCTGTAGTAGTTTCTCAGTAATCCCCTGTATTAGTTTCTCAGTATTCCCCTGTAGTAGTTTCTCAGTATTCCCCTGTAGTAGATTCTCAGTCTTCCCCTGTAGTAGTTTCTTGGTATTCCATTGTATTAGTTTCTCAGTCTTCCCCTGTAGTAGTTTCTCAGTATTCCCCTGTAGTAGATTCTCAGTCTTCCCCTGTAGTAGTTTCTCAGTATTCCCCTGCAATAGTTTCTCAGTATTCCCCTGTAGTAGTTTCTCAGTATTCCCCTGTATTTGTTTCTCATTATTCCCCTGTAGTAGTTTCTCAGTAATCCCCTGTATTAGTTTCTCAGTATTCCCCTGTAGTAGTTTCTCAGTCTTCCCCTGTAGTAGTTTCTCAGTAATCCCCTGTATTAGTTTCTCAGTATTCCCCTGTAGTAGTTTCTCAGTCTTCCCCTGTAGTAGTTTCTCATTATTCCCCTGTATTAGTTTCTCATTATTCCCCTGTAGTAGTTTCTCAGTAATCCCCTGTATTAGTTTCTCAGTATTCCCCTGTAGTAGTTTCTCAGTATTCCCCTGTAGTAGTTTCTCATTATTCCCCTGTAGTAGTTTCTCAGTAATCCCCTGTATTAGTTTCTCAGTATTCCCCTGTAGTAGTTTCTCAGTATTCCCCTGTAGTAGTTTCTCAGTCTTCCCCTGTAGTAGTTTCTCAGTAATCCCCTGTATTAGTTTCTCAGTATTCCCCTGTAGTAGTTTCTCAGTATTCCCCTCTAGTAGTTTCTCATTATTCCCCTGTAGTAGTTTCTCAGTAATCCCCTGTATTAGTTTCTCAGTATTCCCCTGTAGTAGTTTCTCAGTATTCCCCTGTAGTAGTTTCTCAGTCTTCCCCTGTAGTAATTTCTCAGTAATCCCCTGTATTAGTTTCTCAGTATTCCCCTGTAGTAGTTTCTCAGTATTCCCCTGTAGTAGATTCTCAGTCTTCCCCTGTAGTAGTTTCTCAGTATTGCCCTGTATTAGTTTCTCAGTATTCCCCTGTAGTAGTTTCTCAGTCTTTCCCTGTAGTAGTTTCTCAGTCTCCCCCTGTAGTAGTTTCTCAGTATTCCACTGTATTAGTTTCTCATTATTCCCCTGTATTAGTTTCTCATTATTCCCCTGTAGTAGTTTCTCAGTATTCCCCTGTAGTTCCCCTGTAGTAGTTTCTCAGTCTTCCCCTGTAGTAGTTTCTCAGTATTCCACTGTATTAGTTTCTCTGGATTAGTTTCTCAGTATTCCCCTGTGGTAGTTTCTCAGTATTCCACTGTAATAGTTTCTCATTATTCCCTGTAGTAGTTTCGCAGTATTCCCCTGTAGTAGTTTCTCAGTCTTCCCCTGTAGTAGTTTCTCAGTCTTCCCCTGAAGCAATTTCTGAGTCTTCCCCTGTATTAGTTTCTCAGTCTTCCACTGTAGTAGTTTCTCGGTAATCCACTGTAGTAGTTTCTCATTATTCCCTGTAGTAGTTTCGCAGTATTCCCCTGTAGTAGTTTCTCAGTATTCCCCTGAAGTATTTTCTCAGTCTTCCCCTGTAGTAGTTTCTCATCATTCCCCTGTAGTAGATTCTCATTATTCCCCTGTAGTAGATTCTCATTATTCCCCTTTAGTAGATTCTCATTATTCCCCTGTAGTAGTTTCTCAGTATTCCCTTTTAGTAGTTTTCTCATTATTCCCCTGTAGTAGTTTCTCATTATTCCCCTATAGTAGATTCTCATTATTCCCCTGTAATAGTTTCTCAGTCTTCCCCTGTAGTAGTTTCTCAGTATTCCCTTTTAGTAGTTTCTCATTATTCCCCTGTAGTAGATTCTCATTATTCCCCTGTAGTAGTTTCTCAGTATTCCCTTTTAGTAGTTTTCTCATTATTCCCCTGTAGTAGTTTCTCATTATTCCCCTATAGTAGATTCTCATTATTCCCCTGTAGTAGTTTCTCAGTATTCCCCTGTGGTACTTTCTCAGTATTCCACTGTAATAGTTTCTCATTATTCCCTGTAGTAGTTTCTCAGTAATCCCCTGTATTAGTTTCTCAGTATTCCCCTGTAGTAGTTTCTCAGTATTCCACTGTAGTAGTTCTCAGTATTCCTCTGTATTAGTTTCTCTGGATTAGTTTCTCAGTATTCCCCTGTTGTAGTTTCTCAGTATGCCCCTGTATTAGTTTCACAGTATTCCCCTGTAGTAGTTTCTCAGTATTCCCCTGTTGTAGTTACTCAGTCTTCCCCTGTAGTAGTTTCTCAGTATTCCATTGTATTAGTTTCTCAGTCTTTCCCTGTAGTAGTTTCTCAGTATTCCACTGTAGTAGTTTCTCAGAATTCCATTGTATTAGTTTCTCAGTCTTCCCCCGTAGTAGTTTCTCAGTATTCCCCCGTATTAGTTTCTCAGTAGTCCCCTGTAGTAGTTTCTCAGTCTTCCCCTGTAGTAGTTTCTCAGTATTCCATTGTATTAGTTTCTCAGTCTTTCCCTGTAGTAGTTTCTCAGTATTCCACTGTAGTAGTTTCTCAGTATTCCATTGTATTAGTTTCTCAGTCTTCCCCTGTAGTAGTTTCTCAGTCTTCCACTGTAGTAGTTTCTCAGTCTCCCCCTGTAGTAGTTTCTCAGTCTTCCCCTGTAGTAGTTTCTCAGTATTCCCCTGTAGTAGTTTCTCAGTATTCCCCTGTAGTAGTTTCTCAGTCTTCCCCTGTATTAGTTTCTCAGTCTTTCCCTGTAGTAGTTTCTCAGTCTTCCCCTGTATTAGTTTCTCATTAATCCCCTGTATTAGTTTCTCAGTCTTCCCGTGTAGTAGATCCTCAGTATTCCCCTGTAGTTCCCCTGTAGTAGTTTCTCAGTCTTCCCCTGTAGTAGTTTCTCAGTATTCCACTGTATTAATTTCTCATTAATCCCCTGTATTAGTTTCTCAGTCTTCCCGTGAAGTAGATCCTCAGTATTCCCCTGTAGTTCCCCTGTAGTAGTTTCTCAGTCTTCCCCTGTAGTAGTTTCTCAGTAATCCACTGTATTAGTTTCTCTGGATTAGTTTCTCAGTATTCCCCTGTAGCAGTTTCTCAGTCTTCCCCTGTAGCAGTTTCTGAGTCTTCCCCTGTAGTAGTTTCTCAGTCTTCCCGTGAAGTAGATCCTCAGTATTCCCCTGTAGTTCCCCTGTAGTAGTTTCTCAGTCTTCCCCTGTAGTAGTTTCTCAGTAATCCACTGTATTAGTTTCTCTGGATTAGTTTCTCAGTATTCCCCTGTAGTAGTTTCTCGGTATTCCCCTGTAGTAGTTTCTCAGTATTCCCCTGTAGTAGTTTCTCAGTCTTCCCCTGTAGTAGTTTCTCAGTAATCCACTGTATTAGATTCTCTGGATTAGTTTCTCAGTATTCCCCTGTAGTAGTTTCTCGGTATTCCCCTGTAATAGTTTCTCAGTATTCCCCTGTAGTAGTTTCTCATTATTCCCCTGTAGTAGATTCTCAATATTCCCCTGTAATAGTTTCACAGTATTCCCCTGTAATAGTTTCTCATTATTCCCCTGTAGTAGTTTCTAAGTATTCCCCTGTAGTAGTTTCTCAGTATTCCCCTGTAATAGTTTCTCAGTATTCCCCTGTTGTAGTTTCTCAGTATGCCCCTGTATTAGTTTCACAGTATTCCCCTGTAGTAGTTTCTCAGTATTCCCCTGTTGTAGTTACTCAGTCTTCCCCTGTAGTAGTTTCTCAGTATTCCATTGTATTAGTTTCTCAGTCTTTCCCTGTAGTAGTTTCTCAGTTTCCACTGTAGTAGTTTCTCAGTATTCCATTGTATTAGTTTCTAAGTCTTTCCCTGTAGTAGTTTCTCAGTATTCCACTGTAGTAGTTTCTCAGTATTCCACTGTATTAGTTTCTCTGGATTAGTTTCTCAGTATTCCCCTGTAGTAGTTTCTCAGTCTTCCCCTGTAGTAGTTTCTCAGTAATCCACTGTATTAGATTCTCTGGATTAGTTTCTCAGTATTCCCCTGTAGTAGTTTCTCTGTATTCCCCTGTAATAGTTTCTCATTATTCCCCTGTAGTAGTTTCTCATTATTCCCCTGTAGTAGATTCTCATTATTCCCCTGTAATAGTTTCACAGTATTCCCCTGTAATAGTTTCTCATTATTCCCCTGTAGTAGTTTTTAAGTATTCCCCTCTAGTAGTTTCTCAGTATTCCCCTGTAATAGTTTCTCAGTATTCCCCTGTTGTAGTTTCTCAGTATGCCCCTGTATAAGTTTCACAGTATTCCCCTGTAGTAGTTTCTCAGTATTCCCCTGTTGTAGTTACTCAGTCTGCCCCTGTAGTAGTTTCTCAGTATTCCATTGTATTAGTTTCTCAGTCTTTCCCTGTAGTAGTTTCTCAGTATTCCACTGTAGTAGTTACTCAGTATTCCATTGTATTAGTTTCTCAGTCTTCCCCCGTAGTAGTTTCTCAGTATTCCCCCGTATTAGTTTCTCAGTAGTCCCCTGTAGTAGTTTCTCAGTATTCCATTGTATTAGTTTCTCAGTCTTTCCCTGTAGTAGTTTCTCAGTCTTCCCCTGTAGTAGTTTCTCAGTCTTCCCCTGTAGTAGTTTCTCAGTCTTCCCCTGTAGTAGTTTCTCAGTCTCCCCCTGTAGTAGTTTCTCAGTCTTCCCCTGTAGTAGTTTCTCAGTATTCCCCTGTAGTAGTTTCTCAGTATTCCCCTGTAGTAGTTTCTCAGTCTTCCCCTGTATTAGTTTTTCAGTCTTTCCCTGTAGTAGTTTCTCAGTCTTCCCCTGTATTAGTTTCTCATTAATCCCCTGTAGTAGTTTCTCAGTCTTCCCGTGTAGTAGATTCTCAGTATTCCCCTGTAGTTCCCCTGTAGTAGTTTCTCAGTCTCTCCCTGTAATAGTTTCTCAGTATTCCACTGTATTAATTTCTCATTAATCCCCTGTATTAGTTTCTCAGTCTTCCCGTGTAGTAGATCCTCAGTATTCCCCTGTAGTTCCCCTGTAGTAGTTTCTCAGTCTTTCCCTGTAGTAGTTTCTCAGTATTGCACTGTATTAGTTTCTCTGGATTAGTTTCTCAGTATTCCCCTGTAGTAGTTTCTCAGTCTTCCCCTGTAGTAGTTTCTCAGTCTTCCCCTGTAGTAGTTTCTGAGTCTTCCCCTGTAGCAGTTTCTGAGTCTTCCCCTGTAGCAGTTTCTGAGTCTTCCCCTGTAATAGTTTCTCAGTATTCCCCTGTAGTAGTTTCTCATTATTCCCCTGTAGTAGATTCTCATTATTCCCCTGAAATAGTTTCTCAGTCTTCCCCTGTAGTTCCCCTGTAGTAGTTTCTCAGTCTTCCCCTGTAGCAGTTTCTGAGTCTTCCCCTGTAATAGTTTCTCAGTATTCCCCTGTAGTAGTTTCTCATTATTCCCCTGTAGTAGATTCTCATTATTCCCCTGAAATAGTTTCTCAGTCTTCCCCTGTAGTTCCCCTGTAGTAGTTTCTCAGTCTTCCCCTGTAGTAGTTTCTCAGTATTCCCCTGTAGTAGTTTCGCAGTCTTCCCCTGTAGTAGTTTCTCATTATTCCCCTGTAGGAGTTTCTCAATATTCTCCTGTAATAGTTTCTCATTATTCCCCCGTAGTAGATTCTCATTATTCCCCCGTAGTAGTTTCTCATTATTCCCCTGTAGTAGTTTCTCAATATTCTCCTGTAGTAGTTTCTCAATATTCTCCTGTAATATGTTCTCATTATTCCCCTGTAGTAGATTCTCATTATTCCCCTGTAGTAGTTTCTCATTATTCCCCTGTAGTAGTTTCTCAATATTCTCCTGTAATAGTTTCTCATTATTCCCCTGTAGTAGTTTCTCAATATTCTCCTGTAATAGTTTCTCATTATTCCCCTGTAGTAGTTTCTCATTATTCCCCTGTAGTAGATTCTCATTATTCCCCTGTAGTAGTTTCTCAGTATTCCCCTGTAGTAGTTTCTCAATATTCCCCTGTAGTAGCTTCTCAGTATTCCCCTGTAGTAGTTTCTCAATATTCCCCTGTAGTAGTTTCTCATTATTCCCCTGTAATAGTTTCTCAGTCTTCCCCTGTAGTAGTTTCTCATTATTCCCCTGCAATAGTTTCTCATTATTCCCCTGTAGTAGTTTCTCATTATTCCCCTGTAGTAGTTTCTCAGTATTCCCCTGTAGTAGTTTCTCATTATTCCCCTACAGTAGTTTCTCAGTCTTCCCCTGGAGTATATTCTCAGTTTTCCCCTGCAGTAGTTTCTCAGTCTTCCCCTGTAGTAGTTTCTCAGTCTTCCCCTGTAGTAGTTTCTCATTATTCCCTGTAGTAGTTTCTCAGTATTCTCCTGTAATAGTTTCTTATTATTCCCCTGCAGTAGTTTCTCAGTATTCTCCTGTAATCCCCTGTAATAGTTTCTCATTATTCCCCTGTAATAGTTTCTCATTATTCCCCTGTAGTAGTTTCTCAGTCTTCCCCTGCAGTAGTTTCTCAGTATTCCCCTGAAGTAGTTTCTCAGTCTTCCCCTGTAGTAGTTTCTCAGTCTTCCCCTGCAGTAGTTTCTCAGTATTCCCCTGCAGTAGTTTCTAAGTATTCCCCTTTAGTAGTTTCTCAGTATTCCCCTGTATTGGTTTCTCAGTCTTCCCCTGCAGTAGTTTCTCAGTATTCCCCTGCAGTAGTTTCTAAGTATTCCCCTGTAGTAGTTTCTCAGTATTCCCCTGTAATAGTTTCTCATTATTCCCCTGTAGTAGTTTCTCAGTCTTCCCCTGTAGTAGTTTCTCATTATTCCCCTGTAGTAGTTTCTCAGTATTCCCCTGTAATAGTTTCTCATTATTCCCCTGTATTGGTTTCTCAGTCTTCCCCTGTAATAGTTTCTCAGTCTTCCTCTGTAGTAGTTTCTCATTATTCCCCTGTAGAAGCTTCTCAGTATTCCCCTGTAATAGTTTCTCATTATTCCCCTGTAGTAGTTTCTCAGTCTTCCCCTGTAGTAGTTTCTCATTATTCCCCTGTAGTAGTTTCTCAGTATTCCCCTGTAATAGTTTCTCATTATTCCCCTGTATTGGTTTCTCAGTCTTCCCCTGTAATAGTTTCTCAGTCTTCCTCTGTAGTTGTTTCTCATTATTCCCCTGTAGTAGTTTCTAAGTATTCCCCTGTAGTAGTTTCTCAGTATTCCCCTGTAATAGTTTCTCATTATTCCCCTGTAGTAGTTTCTCAGTCTTGCCCTGTAGTAGTTTCTCATTATTCCCCTGTAGTAGTTTCTAAGTATTTCCCTGTAGTAGTTTCTCAGTATTCCCCTGTAATAGTTTCTCATTATTCCCCTGTAGTAGTTTCTCAGTCTTCCCCTGTAGTAGATTCTCAGTCTTCCCCTGCAGTAGTTTCTCAGTATTCCCCTGTAGTAGTTTCTCAGTATTCCACTGTATTAGTTTCTCATTATTCCCCTGTATTTGTTTCTCAGTCTTCCCCTGCAGTAGTTTCTCAGTATTCCCCTGCAGTAGTTTCTCAGTCTTCCCCTGTAGTAGTTTCTCATTATTCCCCTGTAGTAGTTTCTCATCATTCCCCTGTAGTAGATTCTAAGTATTCCCCTGTAGTAGTTTCTCAGTAATCCCCTGTAGTAGTTTCTCAGTATTCCCCTGTAATAGTTTCTCATTATTTCCCTGTAGTAGTTTCTCAGTATTCCCCTGTAATAGTTTCTCATTATTCCCCTGTAGTAGTTTCTCAGTCTTCCCCTGTAGTAGATTCTCAGTCTTCCCCTGCAGTAGTTTCTCAGTATTCCACTGTATTAGTTTCTCATTATTCCCCTGTATTTGTTTCTCAGTCTTCCCCTGCAGTAGTTTCTCAGTATTCCCCTGAAGTAGTTTCTCAATCTTCCCCTGTAGTAGTTTCTCAGTATTCCACTGTATTAGTTTCTCATTATTCCCCTGTATTTGTTTCTCAGTCTTCCCCTGCAGTAGTTTCTCAGTATTCCCCTGCAGTAGTTTCTCAGTCTTCCCCTGTAGTAGTTTCTCATTATTCCCCTGTAGTAGTTTCTCATCATTCCCCTGTAGTAGATTCTAAGTATTCCCCTGTAGTAGTTTCTCATTATTCCCCTGTAGTAGTTTCACAGTATTCCCCTGTAATATTTTCTCATTATACCCTGTAGTAGTTTCTCAGTCTTCCCCTGTAGTAGATTCTCAGTATTTCCCTGTAGTAGTTTCTCAGTCTTCCACAGTATAAGTTTCTCAGTCTTCCCCTGTAGTAGTTTCTCAGTATTCCCCTGTAGTAGATTCTCAGTATTCCCATGTAATAGTTTCTCATTATTCCCCTGCAGTAGTTTCTCAGTCTTCCCCTGTATTAGTTTCTCAGTCTTCCCCTGTATTAGTTTCTCATTATTCCACTGTATTACTTTCTCAGACTTCCGCTGTATTAGCTTCTCATTATTCCCCTGTAGTAGTTTCTCAGTCTTCTCCTGTATTATTTCTCATTATTCCCCTGTAGCAGTTTCTTAGTCTTACCCTGTAGTAGATTCGCTCAGTATTCCCCTGTAATAGTTTCTCAACCTTCCACTGTAATAGTTTCTCAGTCTTCCACTGTATTAGTTTCTCATTATTCCCCTGTAGTAGTTTCTCAGTCTTCCTCTGTATTACTTTCTCAGTCTTCCACTATAGTAGTTTCTCATTATTCCCCTGTAGTAGTTTCTTCTTTCTCCACTGACATCATAATTATCTTTCCTTTTCCATGATATCACTTCTCCCTCGATCCCGGAAATCATTCTTCTGTTTTTCCCCTGATATCGTTTCTTCTACCATTGACTTCATTTCTCAGCATGGTGTAAATATAAATATACATCAGCATGGTGTAAATATAAATAATCCTCTGTATAATGTAAATATATCTCAGCATATCCCAACATGGTGTAAATATAAATATGTATAAATAATGCAAATATGACTCAGCTTGGTGTAAATACAAATAAACCTCAGCATAGTGTAAATGTAAATATACCTCAGCACGGTGTAAAAATAAATAAACCTCTGTATAATGTTAATATATCTCAGCATGGTGCAAATATAAATATTCCTCAGCTTGGTGTAAGTAGAAATATACCTCAGAATAGTTTACATATAAATATACATCAGCACGGTGTAAGTATAAATATACCTAAGCATGGTTTAAATATAAATATACATCAGTATAACCTATATTTATATTTACACCATTCTGAGGTATATTTATATTTACACCATTCTGAGATATATTACTTACACTATTCTGATGTATATTTATATGTACACCATTCTGAATATTTATATTTACACCATGCTGTAGTATATTTACATTATACAGAGATTTATTTTTGTTTTTACACCGTGCTGAGGAGGTATATTTTCATTTACAACATGCTGAGGTTTATTTATATTGACACCATCCTGAGGTATATTTAATTTACCACGTGTTGATGTATATTTATATTTACACCATTCTGAGGTATATTTATATTTACACCATGCTGAGGTAGATTTATACTTACACCGTGCTGATGTATATTTATTATATGTACACCATTCTGAATATTTATATTTACACCATGCTGTGGTATATTTATATTATACAGAGGTTTATTTTTATTGTTGTTTTTACACCGTGCTGAGGAGGTATATTTACATTTACACCATGCTGAGGTTTATTTTCATCTGCACGGTGTAAGTATAAATATACCTCAGCATGGTGTCAATATAAACATACATCAGAATGGTGTAAATATAAATACACCTCAGCATTGAGTAAATATAAATATACCTCAGCATGGTGTAAAATATAAATATACCCCAGTGTGGTTTAAATATACATATACCTCAGGATGGTGTAAATATACATATACCTCAGCACTGTGTAACTATAAATATACCGCAGCATTGTGTAAATATAAATATACATCAGCAAGGTGTAAATATAAATATATCTCAACATGGTGTAAATATAAATACACCTCAGCATGGTGTAAATGTAAATATACCTCAGCGTGTAGTAAATATAAATATACCTCAGCATGGTGTAAATATAAATATACCTCAGCATGGCGAAAATATAAACATACATCATTCATGGTGTAAATATAAAAAAACATCAGATTGGTAAATTTAAATATACCTCATCATGGTGTAAATATAAATATACAGCAGAATGGTGTAAATATAAAAAGACCTTAGCATGGTGTAAATATAAATATACATCAACATAGGGTAAATATTAAAATACCTCAGCATGTTGTAGATATCCCTCCGCATGGTAAATATATATAAATATAACTCAACCTAGTGTAAATATAAAAAAATAAGAATGGTAAATATAAGTATGCCTGAACCTAGTGAAAATATAAATACAACCCAGTATAGTGTAAACTAAAATATACCTCAGCATAGTGTTAATATAAATACAACTCAGTATAGTGTAAACTAAAATATACCTCAGCATAGTGTAAATATAAATACAACTCAGTATAGTGTAAACTGAAATATACGTCAAAATAGTGTAAATATAAATACAACTCAGTATAGTGTAAATATAACTCAGTATAGTGTAAATTAAATATACGGCAGCATAGCGTAAATATAAATACAGCTCAGTATAGTGTAAATATAACTCAGTATAGTATATACTAAAATATACCTCAGCATAATGTAACTATAACTACAACTCAGTATAGTGTAAACTAGAATATTCCTCAGCATATAAAATACAACTCAGTATAGTGTAAACTAAAATATACGTCAGCATAGTGTAAATATAAATACAACTCAGTACAGTATAAATTAAAATATACCTCAGCATAGTGTAATTATAAATACAGCTCAGTATAGTTTAAACTAAAATATACTTCAGCATAGTGTAAATATGAATACAACTCAGTGAAGTGAAACTAAAATATACCTCAGCATAGTGTAAATATAAATACAACTCAGTATAGTGTAAACTAATATATACCTCAACATAGTGTAAATATAAATACAAATCAGTATACTGTAGTGTAAATATAAATATACCTCAGCTTTGGGTAAATCTAAATACAACCCAGAATAGTGTTAATTAAATATCTGAGCATTGGGTCAATATAAATATACCTCCACATAGGGTAAATATAAATATACACCAACCAAGTGGAAATATAAATTTACCTCATCATAGTGTTATTTTAAATATACCCTATCATAGTGTAATTATAAAATTAATATACCTCAACCAAGTGGAAATATAAATATAGTTCAGCATAGTATAAATATATGTATACCTCAGCATGGCATATATATATATATATATATATATATATATATATATACCTGACATCATCATAGTGTAAATATAAATATACCTCAGCACAGTGTAAATATCAGATACCTCATCATAGTGTACAAATAAATATACCTCAACCAAGCGGTGGAAAAAATAAATATACCTCAGCATAGTATAAATATAAGTATACCTCAGCATGTTGTAGATATAAATAGTGTATCTATTAATATACCTCAACATAGTGTAAATATAAATATGCCTCAACTTAGTTTAATATAAACATATCTCAGCATACTGGAAATATAAATATACGTTAACCTAGTGTAAATATAAATATGCCTCAGCGTAGTGTAAATAATAAATATACCTCAAATTAGTGTAACTATAAATATACCTCAAATTAGTGTAAGTATAAATATACCTCTGTATAGTGTTTATATAAATTAACCAGAGCATGGCAAATATAAATAAACTTCATCATGGTAAATATAAATAAACCTCAAATTAGTGTAAATATAAATATACATCAAGTTAGTGTAAATAATGAAGACGCACCAAATTAGTGTAACTATAAATATATGTAAAATTAGTGTAAGTAATATAGATTAAATTAGTGTAAATAATTAATATACACCACATTAGTGTAAATATACCTCACATTAATGTAAATAATAAATTAACATCACATAAGTGTAAATAATATATATGGAATTAGTGTAAATATTAAATATACATCATATTAGTGTAAATATACCTCAAATTAGTGTAAATATTAAACATGTTTCAAATCAGTGTAAATATACATACACCTCAAATTAGTGTAAATATAAATATACCTATGTATAGTGTGTATATAAATTAACCAGAGCGTGGTAAATATAAATAAACCTCAGCATGGTAAATATAAATATATCTATGTATAGTGTTTATATAAATTAACCAAAGCATGATAAATATAAATAAACCTCAGCATGGTAAATATAAATAAACCTCAATATAGTATAAAAATAAATAAACTCAGCATGGTAAATCTAAATAAACATCGAAATAGTGAAAATATAAATATACTTCAACCTACTGGAAATATAAATATACACCCGCATAGAAGAAATATAAATATCCCTCAGCATAGTGAACATACAAATATCCCTCAGCATAGTGTAATATAAATGAACCTCAGCATGGTGCAAAAATAAATTTACTTAAGCACAGGATAAATACCAACATAAAACGCCACCCCCCTCGCGAAAAGGGGGATATTTTAATGTTACACTCAGTTTATGTCACGGACGCAAAGAAGAATTGGAGTGTGTTTGGGATCGTCCATTGGACACATGACTGTCTTCTTATTTACTATCTTAATGCCTGCAGTTATCAGTCGTGGGGCGGTATTTACTGTTTGTAAAACATATTTACTAAACATGACAAATTTAACGAAAGGAAAGTGCGATATTTTATTTTACTAACGTGCGATTTTTTTCTTTTTAAATTAACTCTGTGATACTACAAATTTCTTTCAATGCGAATTCTATATCAAACACAGTTTGCCTCCCCCACTTCTGTTTGCACGTAATTATTGGTATGGGACTCCACTGTCGCGATTGTTAAGGTAGAGGACATAACGCAGAGAATCCTATTCTTCGCTGAGTTTAATCAAACACGCTTTAAAGTATACAAAACGCGGCACACAGGAGCGCTAACAAGATATTAAGTGAAAGGTCTTTGGAAGTGTTCAGAAGGTGACCCTGCCCACCTGGGCAAATCTTATTATATTTGAACGTGTAGCTTTGATGTGGAAATGGATAGTATGTGCACGTATTCTTACACATTCCAATTATTATCTAATATACTGTAATTGAAAGTTACAAGATTATATCCTTTTATGAGCGGAGAAGCTTCAAATAAAAGAGGCGAGATAAACAGGTGTTTGCACAGTAGATTTTAGAAACGGTTACAACGAAGGTTTGATGTTTAAGGACCGGTTCTTGTGATTCTTACACCGTCTCACATGTGTATCTAGTTTGATAAATGACAAATGAAGTATCTTATGTCTCCAATTCCACGCTGTGGTTACAACTCGTATACTTGTCGTACTTTCCTGGGTATCCAAACATGGCCATCTGTGTGCTGGTATCAGGGGAACAGCATTGAAAGTTAATCAGGGGGTCCCTTGGAAGCAACAAACACAAACAAGAGGGAAACACAGCAGACTTGGTTTTACGGAGTCCGTACATTCATGAGAGGTAACATAAAGTGCAACACCAATCACGCCCACTAGTACAGGCTTAAAGCCACACAGATTGGACTTGATGATCCCAAAGGACCAGTAAGTAATAACACTACTGATTTGTAGTCGGGGCGACGTTTTGCAGTCGCCACACAGCACTAAACAAACGCTAGTGTGAATGTCAGTAAATACTGAAAAGAGGATCCTTTGGAAGAAACAAACATAAACAGGAGGGGAAAGTAGCGGACTCGGTTTTAGTGAGTCTGTTCATAAGAGGTAATTTAAGGTGCAACACCCCTCGCACCTCCTAACATCGGCTTAAACGATAACCTACTTTAAAACCACAAAGGGCTTAATGATCCCTTTGGACCAGTAAGTAAAAGCACTACTGATTTGTAGTCGGGGCGACGTTTTGCGGTCGCCACACAGCACTAAACAAACGCTAGTGTGAATGTCAGTAAATACTGAAAAGAGGATCCTTTGGAAGAAACAAACATAAACAGGAGGGGAAGTAGCAGACTCGGTTTTATTGAGTCAGTTCATGAGATGCAGATAAACTTAAGATGGCGATCAAGATGGCGACTAAAATTTGTCAATTCGTTAATATAAGAGTAACAGAAAAACAACACAAACAAATGGTATTAAAATATACAAAAAGAAATAAGAAAACAAGAGGCCCAAGAGGGCCTGTGGACGCTCTACTGGCTAACACGGCTCTTATAACATCAATGAAGCGAGTGACTGCCATTTACGTTTTTTTGAAAGTTTAGGGCAAAAAACAGCTTTTTAACTAAATCAAGGGCCATAACTTAAAAATCTGGTAAAGTTTGGTAAAGATCAGATGAAAAATGAAGGCCCTACCGTATTAACGAGGCAAAATATAGCATTTTTAACTAAATCAAGAGCCATAACTCCTCTGTTACTGGTCCGACTGGTCCAACATAGAGCTGGGGAAAAAAAGATATATATATAATTGAAAAAAATAAAATATAATAATAATTAAAAAAACAAACAAAAACAAAAAAACAAAAAAAAACAAAAAAAAATGAATAATAATAATAAAATAAATAAATAAAAAAATAATATAAAAAAAGAAAGTCATAAAATCTGCTAAAGTTTGGCAAAGATCAGATGCTAAATGAAGGCCCTATCTTATGACGAGGCAAATTATGGCATTTTTAACAAAATCAAGGGCCATAACTCCACTGTTACTGGTTCGATCTAGTTCGTTTTCGAACTTGACCAAGCTTTCGTAGACATTAACAATCTGATACAGTTTGGTAAAGATCGGATGAAAAATCTTAACGAGGCAAAATATATCATTTTGAACTAAATCAAGGGCCATAACTCCGCTGTTACTGGTCCGATATGAATGGTTTTCGAACATATCCGAGCTTTCATTAATATTTACAATCTGATAAAGTTTGGTAAAGATCGGATGAACAATGAAGCCCCTATCGTCTTAACGAGGCAAAATATAGCATTTTTAACTAAATCAAGGGCCATAACTCCGCTGTTACTGGTCCAATATGGCTGGTTTTAAAACTCGTTCGAGCTTTCAACGACATTAACAATCTGATAAAGTTTGGTAAAGATCGGATGAATAATGAAGCCCCTATCGTCTTAACGAGGCAAAATGTGGCATTTTTAACTAAATCAAGGGTCATAACTCCGCTTTTACTAATCCGATATGGCTGATTTTCAAACTTGTTTGAGCTTGCAGCGACATTAACAATCTGATAAAGAATGGTAAAGATCGGAGAACAATGAAGCCTCTATCATCTTAATGATGCAAAATATGGCATTTTTAACTAAATCAAGGGCCATAACTCCGCTTTTACTGGTCCGATATGGCTGGTTTTCGAACTTGTCCGAGCTTTCAGTGATATTAACAATGTGGTAAAGTTTAGTAAAGATAGGATGAAATACGAAGGCCCTATCGTCTGAACGAGGCAAAATATAGGACCATAACTCCGCTGTTACTGACTGGTCCGATCTTGCTGGTTTTCGAACTTGTCCGAGCTTTCATTGATATTAACAATGTGGTAAAGTTTGGTAAAGATAGGATGAAAAATGAAGGCCCTATCGACTTAACTAGGCAAAATACAGCAATATAGCATTTTTAACTAAATCAAGGACCATAACTCCGCTGTTACTTGTCCGATCTGGCTGGTTTTCGAACTCATCCGAGCTTTCATTGATATTAACAACCTGTTAAAGTGTGGTAAAGATCGGATGAAAAATGAAGGCCCTATCGTCTTAACGACAGAAAAGTTAACGCCGACGACGGACGGACGACGGACGGACGACGGACAACTCGGCATCCCATAAGCTCTGCTGGCCTTCCGGCCAGCAGAGCTAAAAAGGAGAAAAAGTGGCGAAAATGCATGACATGTTGTTTTCCAGTTCTTCCATTTCCACAGAATTTTGTAAAACTTGTTATTGGACGTTTTTTGTCAAATAGAACGATCTTACTCTGAATTAGGTAGAAGAATTACATTACCCTATGAAACATACAAATACACCGTAAAGAGTTGCCAAATAATTATTTTTTTAAATGAATGAGAAGATTAGTTTGAATACATTTTATTCCAATTCTGTGGCATATATTCAAACAAACTTTATTATTGACAGTTCTAAAATTCTTGGAAATTGTTGAACGAATAATCAAAATCGGGTGATAAACAAAGAAGATATACCATTTGAAGGTTTTTCTCAAACGGATATGGAAGCAGTGCCAATTTCAGAACTATGACGTCTGAAAACAGACGATGTAATGCCAACTCAGAAATTATAGATACTAAATATCATTTTAAGCAAAGAAAATGATCGAAATTAATGCAAAATCCTTAACTAGTTATTTAATGCATTATTACACTTTTATATACTTATTTTTCATACATCTTTCCTATAAATCAGTCAAGTATCTTATATATATTCCGTATAAATATTCCATATATGGGAAATTAGAACTATGACGTAATATTTATCACAATGGCGGCTTTCATTCAATTTTCAATAGAACTTTCAAAAGATAAAAAAAAATTGTTTATCATTCGATTTTTATAATTATTTCAATCAGAGAGAGAGAGAGAGAGAGAGAGAGAGAGATTTCAAAATTTAGCTTTTTTTCTTCTGAAAACTAGTATATTTAAAGCTTAACTAATGTTTATACTAGTATATAATTATAATGTTCATGTCATCAAATCATATCGATTTCTTCATCTTATTGGACATTAACGTTTAATGGGTTAACTTCGACTTTGTTTTTACATTGGGATAACAATGTTTAACTTTTTAAAAAAACAAACATGATAAACTGTAATTTCAGTTTTTCATCGACTCTTGCATTTTAAAGAAAGCTGTGTTGTCCTGTTCAACTCAAAGTTTAAAGAAACGTTACAGACAGTTTCCTAGTCCAGATAAACTCAGAGTTTAAAGAAACGTTACAGACAATTTCCTAGTCCAGATTACAACTCAGAGTTTAAAGAAACATTACAGACAGTTTCCTAGTCCACATCAACTCAGAGTTTAAAGAAACGTTACAGACAGTTTCCTAGTCCAGATCAACTCAGAGTTTAAAGAAACGTTACAGTCAGTTTCTTAGTCCAGATCAACTCAGAGTTTAAAGAAACGTTACAGAGAGTTTCCTAGTCCAGATCAACTCAGAGTTTAAAGAAACGTTACAGACAGTTTCCTAGTCCAGATCAACTCAGAGTTTAAAGAAACGTTACAGTCAGTTTCTTAGTCCAGATCAACTCAGAGTTTAAAGAAACGTTACAGAGAGTTTCCTAGTCCAGATCAACTCAGAGTTTAAAGAAACGTTACAGACAGTTTCCTAGTCCAGATCAACTCAGAGTTTAAAGAAACGTTACAGAGAGTTTCCTAGTCCAGATCAACTCAGAGTTTAAAGAAACGTTACAGACAGTTTCCTAGTCTAGATCAACTCAGAGTTTAAAGAAACGTTACAGAGAGTTTCCTAGTCCAGATCAACTTAGAGTTTAAAGAAACGTTAAAGAGAGTTTCCTAGTCCAGATCAACTCAGAGTTTAAAGAAACGTTACAGACAGTTTCCTAGTCCAGATCAACTCAGAGTTTAAAGAAACGTTACAGTCAGTTTCCTAGTCCAGATCAACTCAGAGTTTAAAGAAACGTTACAGAGAGTTTCCTAGTCCAGATCAACTCAGAGTTTAAAGAAACGTTACAGAGAGTTTCCTAGTCCAGATCAACTCAGAGTTTAAAGAAACGTTACAGAGAGTTTCCTAGTCCAGATCAACTCAGAGTTTAAAGAAACGTTACAGAGAGTTTCCTAGTCCAGATCAACTCAGAGTTTAAAGAAACGACGTTACAGTCAGTTTCTTAGTCCAGATCAACTCAGAGTTTAAAGAAACGTTACAGAGAGTTTCCTAGTCCAGATCAACTCAGAGTTTAAAGAAACGTTACAGAGAGTTTCCTAGTCCAGATCAACTCAGAGTTTAAAGAAACGTTACAGACAGTTTCCTAGTCCAGATCAACTCAGAGTTTAAAGAAACGTTACAGAGAGTTTCCTAGTCCAGATCAACTCAGAGTTTAAAGAAACGGTACAGACAGTTTCCTAGTCCAGATCAACTCAGAGTTTAAAGAAACGTTACAGACAGTTCCTAGTCCAGATTACAACACAGAGTTTAAAGAAACGTTACAGACAGTTCCTAGTCCAGATTACAACACAGAGTTTAAAGAAACGTTACAGACAGTTTCCTAGTCCACATCAACTCAGAGTTTAAAGAAACGTTACAGACAGTTTCCTAGTCCAGATCAACTCAGAGTTTAAAGAAACGTTACAGACAGTTTCCTAGTCCACATCAACTCAGAGTTTAAAGAAACGTTACAGACAGTTTCCTAGTCCAGATCAACTCAGAGTTTAAAGAAACGTTACAGACAGTTTCCTAGTCCAGATTACATCTCGGAGTTTAAAGAAACGTTACAGACAGTTTCCTAGTCCACATCAACTCAGAGTTTAAAGAAACGTTACAGACAGTTTCCTAGTCCAGATCAACTCAGAGTTTAAAGAAACGTTACAGACAGTTCCTAGTCCAGATTACAACACAGAGTTTAAAGAAACGTTACAGACAGTTCCTAGTCCAGATTACAACACAGAGTTTAAAGAAACGTTACAGACAGTTTCCTAGTCCACATCAACTCAGAGTTTAAAGAAACGTTACAGACAGTTTCCTAGTCCACATCAACTCAGAGTTTAAAGAAACGTTACAGACAGTTTCCTAGTCCAGATCAACTCAGAGTTTAAAGAAACGTTACAGACAGTTTCCTAGTCCAGATTACATCTCGGAGTTTAAAGAAACGTTACAGACAGTTTCCTAGTCCACATCAACTCAGAGTTTAAAGAAACGTTACAGACAGTTTCCTAGTCCAGATCAACTCAGAGTTTAAAGAAACGTTACAGACAGTTCCTAGTCCAGATTACAACACAGAGTTTAAAGAAACGTTACAGACAGTTCCTAGTCCAGATTACAACACAGAGTTTAAAGAAACGTTACAGACAGTTTCCTAGTCCACATCAACTCAGAGTTTAAAGAAACGTTACAGACAGTTTCCTAGTCCAGATCAACTCAGAGTTTAAAGAAACGTTACAGACAGTTTCCTAGTCCACATCAACTCAGAGTTTAAAGAAACGTTACAGACAGTTTCCTAGTCCAGATCAACTCAGAGTTTAAAGAAACGTCACAGACAGTTTCCTAGTCCAGATTACAACTCAGAGTTTAAAGAAACGTTACAGACAGTTTCCTAGTCCAGATCAACTCAGAGTTTAAAGAAACGTTACAGAGAGTTTCCTAGTCCAGATCAACTCAGAGTTTAAAGAAACGTTACAGACAGTTTCCTAGTCCAGATCAACTCAGAGTTTAAAGAAACGTTACAGACAGTTTCCTAGTCCAGATTACAACTCAGAGTTTAAAGAAACGTTACAGACAGTTTCCTAGTCCAGATCAACTCAGAGTTTAAAGAAACGTTACAGACAGTTTCCTAGTCCAGATCAACTCAGAGTTTAAAGAAACGTTACAGACAGTTTCCTAGTCCAGATCAACTCAGAGTTTAAAGAAACGTTACAGACAGTTTCCTAGTCCAGATCAACTCAGAGTTTAAAGAAACGTTACAGATAGTTTCCTAGTCCAGATCAACTCAGAGTTTAAAGAAACGTTACAGACAGTTTCCTAGTCCAGATCAACTCAGAGTTTAAAGAAACGTTACAGACAGTTCCTAGTCCAGATCAACTCAGAGTTTAAAGAAACGTTACAGACAGTTTCCTAGTCCAGATTACAACTCAGAGTTTAAAGAAACGTTACAGACAGTTTCCTAGTCCAGATAAACTCAGAGTTTAAAGAAACGTTACAGACAGTTTCCTAGTCCAGATCAACTCAGAGTTTAAAGAAACGTTACAGACAGTTTCCTAGTCCAGATCAACTCAGAGTTTAAAGAAACGTTACAGACAGTTTCCTAGTCCAGATAAACTCAGAGTTTAAAGAAACGTTACAGACAGTTTCCTAGTCCAGATTACAACTCAGAGTTTAAAGAAACGTTACAGATAGTTTCCTAGTCCAGATTACAACTCAGAGTTTAAAGAAACGTTACAGAGAGTTTCCTAGTCCAGATCAACTCAGAGTTTAAAGAAACGTTACAGACAGTTTCCTAGTCCAGATCAACTCAGAGTTTAAAGAAACGTTACAGACAGTTTCCTAGTCCACATCAACTCAGAGTTTAAAGAAACGTTACAGACAGTTTCCTAGTCCAGATCAACTCAGAGTTTAAAGAAACGTTACAGACAGTTTCCTAGTCCAGATCAACTCAGAGTTTAAAGAAACGTTACAGACAGTTTCCTAGTCCAGATTACAACTCAGAGTTTAAAGAAACGTTACAGAGAGTTTCCTAGTCCAGATCAACTCAGAGTTTAAAGAAACGTTACAGAGAGTTTCCTAGTCCAGATCAACTCAGAGTTTAAAGAAACGTTACAGAGAGTTTCCTAGTCCAGATCAACTCAGAGTTTAAAGAAACGTTACACAGTTTCCTAGTCCAGATCAACTCAGAGTTTAAAGAAACGTTACAGACAGTTTCCTAGTCCAGATTACAACTCAGAGTTTAAAGAAACGTTACAGACAGTTTCCTAGTCCAGATCAACTCAGAGTTTAAAGAAACGTTACAGACAGTTTCCTAGTCCAGATCAACTCAGAGTTTAAAGAAACGTTACAGACAGTTTCCTAGTCCAGATTACAACTCAGAGTTTAAAGAAACGTTACAGAGAGTTTCCTAGTCCAGATCAACTCAGAGTTTAAAGAAACGTTACAGAGAGTTTCCTAGTCCAGATCAACTCAGAGTTTAAAGAAACGTTACAGAGAGTTTCCTAGTCCAGATCAACTCAGAGTTTAAAGAAACGTTACAGACAGTTTCCTAGTCCAGATCAACTCAGAGTTTAAAGAAACGTTACAGACAGTTCCTAGTCCAGATCAACTCAGAGTTTAAAGAAACGTTACAGACAGTTTCCTAGTCCAGATCAACTCAGAGTTTAAAGAAACGTTACAGACAGTTTCCTAATCCACATCAACTCAGAGTTTAAAGAAACGTTACAGACAGTTTCTTAGTCCAGATTACAACAACTTTAATCGGAAGAACAATCTCTTACAACGCACTGGCATGCAAACTATCTGCATAGCCTTGATTCTGTAACTCTATAAACATTTGTTTTCCTGATTGCATAGTTCATTGATCCACATTTCAAAATGAACCTTTGTAATTTTGAATTTAAACTATAATTATATTTTGTTATTAAATCTATTTAAAATATTGGTAAATATTCTTCTATTAAAAACTAACATTTCTACTTTGCTTTGATACAAATAAAATCAGGTAAATGTACTTTTAAATATACTTGAGGCCATCTAGAAAAGTGATAAATGAAAGCCCTTATAAGGTATATTTACACTAAATCAGCCGGATGTGCTCACCTGGGGCAGTCGAGAGTAGTTCTCTATTAAAGAGAGCTAATGTTTTTTTTCTTTAAAAACCTTTTTAAGTGCAGTTTCTTGTTATTTCTTTTTGGCTGTACCTGTATTCTGGACATGTTATTGATATGTGGAAATGCATGCCATCATGCTTTTGGCAGTTTTAGAACATTTCGTTGGTGAAACTAGGGTTGTAATATATTGTATTGGGAAGGGCCGTAACTAATGTTGTTAGAACTTGTGGCCCAACCCGTTTGCATATTATATGGCAATAAAATATCTTTAAATCAAACTAGGGTGGGTATGAACCGTATGAATTTGTGATTTGCTTTAAAATGCTGACATTTGAACGGTGTTAGTATACAAATGAAGAACTCTTTCTTAGAAAATATTCAAACCCCATTTTGCTGTTGATTTTCATGACGAGACACACTTGTCTTCATGCCGAAGTAAGTTACCCAGAATTCCAGTGAGGTTTGATTTGTCTACAGGTCAGTAAACATTGTTACTATTACAGGTCAGTAAACATTGTTACTATTACAGGTCAGTAAACATTGTTACTATTACAGGTCAGTAAACATTGTTACTATTACAGGTCAGTAAACATTGTTACTATTACAGGTCAGTAAACATTGTTACTATTGCAGGTCAGTAAACATTGTTACTATTACAGGTCAGTAAACATTGTTACTATTACAGGTCAGTAAACATTGTTACTATTGTCTACAGGTCAGTAAACATTCTTACTATTACAGGTCAGTAAACATTGTTACTATTACAGGTCAGTAAACATTGTTACTATTGTCTACAGGTCAGTAAACATTGTTACTATTGTCTACAGGTCAGTAAACATTGTTACTATTACAGGTCAGTAAACATTGTTACTATTACAGGTCAGTAAACATTGTTACTATTACAGGTCAGTAAACATTGTTACTATTGTCTACAGGTCAGTAAACATTGTTACTTTTACAGGTCAGTAAACATTGTTACTATTACAGGTCAGTAAACATTGTTACTATTACAGGTCAGTAAACATTGTTACTATTGTCTACAGGTCAGTAAACATTGTT
The DNA here is from genome assembly GCA_037043455.1 of Cyrtodaria siliqua. Taxonomy (NCBI): domain Eukaryota; kingdom Metazoa; phylum Mollusca; class Bivalvia; order Adapedonta; family Hiatellidae; genus Cyrtodaria; species Cyrtodaria siliqua. The sequence goes on from JAWPHD010012705.1 coordinate 53,370, forward strand.
ACTATTACAGGTCAGTAAACATTGTTACTATTGTCTACAGGTCAGTAAACATTGTTACTATTACAGGTCAGTAAACATTGTTACTATTGTCTACAGGTCAGTAAACATTGTTACTATTACAGGTCAGTAAACATTGTTACTATTACAGGTCAGTAAACATTGTTACTATTGCAGGTCAGTAAACATTGTTACTATTACAGGTCAGTAAACATTGTTACTATTACAGGTCAGTAAACATTGTTACTATTGTCTACAGGTCAGTAAACATTGTTACTATTACAGGTCAGTAAACATTGTTACTATTGTCTACAGGTCAGTAAACATTGTTACTATTGTCTACAGGTCAGTAAACATTGTTACTATTGTCTACATGTCAGTAAACATTGTTACTATTGTCTACAGGTCAGTAAACAGTGTTACTATTGTCTACATGTCAGTAAACATTGTTACTATTGTCTACAGGTCAGTAAACATTGTTACTATTGTCTACAGGTCAGTAAACATTGTTACTATTACAGGTCAGTAAACATTGTTACTATTACAGGTCAGTAAACATTGTTACTATTACAGGTCAGTAAACATTGTTACTATTGTCTACAGGTCAGTAAACATTGTTACTATTGTCTACATGTCAGTAAACATTGTTACTATTGTCTACAGGTCAGTAAACATTGTTACTATTGTCTACATGTCAGTAAGCATTGTTACTATTGTCTACAGGTCAGTAAACATTGTTACTATTGTCTACAGGTCAGTAAACATTGTTACTATTGAAGCGAATGTGTAAACCATTGACACTATTACAACCTATAATGTGGAACGGTCTCACGTGACATAAACATGAAAATAAGCAGCATGTTACATGCTACCTTTAAGTATTGTTTATGAACATGTTTGCTCTGGAAAACACGACGACTCGGTTAGGTTATATTGCTTAATCATAAATATTAAATTTGTTTTGTATTGTTAACAGTTGTGCATATACTTCAAATTAAGTGTACTTCGATTACAAAGCAACACTGATTTATACAACACGAACTAGCAGTCGTTTAGTTAATCACACCATCTATTTCATTAACAATTATTCAATCGGACGGGTGATGGATGGGGTCTAGTTTAGTGCATATGCTCACTGAATATGGAACTCAAAACACATTATAATTGTATTCCTGTACGAAAAAAACTGACGGAAACTAGGCGTAAAGTAGACGGATTTGGGCGTAAAGCTCTTTTTCCAGTTGTGTCAACGAGCAGGAGACGGAATAATATGATTTTGACGTCTCTTGATAGAGGCGTAAACGTGAAAATGACGCCTGACAAGAGGCGTAACTCAGATGACGGGCGTCATTTTGGACTTTAACAATTTACACAGGCGTATTTTACAACTGATTATTTGAGGAAATGGATTTTAAATTGCATTCTGGGAGAAAATTCAGTTTGAAATTTTGTGGGAATTTTTTTGGCATGAAACACTTAGGCTTAAAAAATGTTCATTTTAACTTATTAATACTGTCTTACCCACCCAAATTGTGTGTGGCTTGAATGTGTATATCAGAACAATGTAGTAAAACATGTAGAAGGTTAGTTATAAGTGAAACCTTAAACACAAAGGAATAACAATGCACTGTCTGAGGTAAGAATACATCTGACATTGTTCTATACATACAAACCTAAACTGTACTAATAATAATTCAATAATACACTCAAGAGATATGAAAACGCAACACGGGAATTTCCGCTATATATTGTATATACAGCACACTTAATTGCACATAATATTCTGGAGAAATTCCAAGATGTTTTGTGGAGAAAAAAAAGTTGCAGTTAATTAGAGAAAGGACACAACTGTGATGTTGTAGACGTTTTAATCACACTACACCTTGTAACAATAAATTCATAAATGTTGAAGTTGCTCTTTGAAAAACTGAGCCAGTTCAGTACTGTATTTAACGTAAATAGTTTGCAAAATTTTGCATCCTAAGTTTGCTCAAATGCTTGAGCCAAACGCGTACTCTGTCAATAATGAAACTTTGAAGGAATACTATTTGCTGTATTATTTGTTGTTTTAGTATTTTTTCCAAAAGGAAAGGTCTTACGTGGCCATGTACCATTCGATTAAACTTTGAAGGAATCAAAGCTGTATTATTTGTTGTTTTAGTATTTTTTTTCCAAAAGGAAAGGTCTTACGTAGCCATGTACCATTCGATTAAAGGCAGCATATTGTACATACAATATATAGCGGAAATTCCCGTGTTGCGTTTTCATATCTCTTGAGTGTATGATTTAGTTACCTAATTGATGTGGCTGTATTCATGTATTAATAAATTGTTTGTGGTACAAAAAGTTCATGATATTTTCTTTCGATAAATGATCGAAAGTAACTCATTTTCATATTACGCCTCAAATTTCTGCTAGTTTCCGTCTAGTTTACGCCCGTCATTTTACTAAGCGACGCCTGTCATTTTTGTGTTTTACGTCTGCCTAAATGACGCCCGTCAATTATTTCAGTCGTAACTCATTTGCATATTACGCCTCAAATTCCTGCTACTTTCCGGTTGACGCCGGGTTTTTCTATTTAATTAAAATGGTTATCAACTATTTGACGCCTGGAATATTGGTAAAATTACATCTTGTTTCCAGGCATCGAATTTCGTACAGGTATTCGTATTTGTATGGACATTCATCTTCCAGATCGCCTCCAGTCCCTTGAAGAGTTTGTTCAAATTATCTTGGAATACATGTATAAATAATAAAATAATATAAGTAGATATTTTACGTTTTTTTGGTTTTTTAATAGTTTTTATTCATAACATAAATGGCACTTAAACAATCCACCGTTAGCGACGAACAGTTAACCCAGGGGAGACAACTTCAGCAAGTGGGGATACGTTCCGCTTCTTAATGTTGCGACCCTTTGCTAGTAAATCAATGAATAACACTGCATGTGACTAGTTATGAAGTGTCCGAAGCTTCTGTTTTTTTAGTGTCTTCACCGGATTCCTCAATCACAGATTTCTTACGTCGTAAGGAGGCTTCGTCTGGTGCTTCGATCATGGCTGCGAATTCTGTATATACACATATAAACGTTTGCATGATTTAGGTTGTTTAGTCCACATAGCTCTTATTTACTAAAACCAGAAGTATACCTAAATGAACTAGACAATGTGTCCATGTGACACGAAGAGTAACAAAATGTTAAGTGTAATATTAAAAGGCAAGTTATATTCTGCTTATGTAGATGCATGTGCATGTTTTTATATGTGCTTTAAAAAGCTTAATTACTGTAAAAAAATCACTGTGTGCAATGTAACGGGTATCAAACGTTCCTTCACTGTCATATAATTGGAATCATATGTTTTCTCATTGTTAATTTTGTAATTTAAATCAAGTTTTTTCTCACCATGTGCAACAAAACTGGAATCAAGCGTTTTTCATGGCTTGTTATAGGAATGGAATCAAGCGTTTTTCATGGCTTGTTATAAGAATGGAATCAAGCAGTTTTTTTTTTCCTTTTTGAGTTCCTGTGAGGAAACCCGTTTATTTCCCCGTCTTATGTGTGTGAGGGTCGGGGAACCAACCCCCAGTCACACCGTACAATAAATAATAACATATCAACATCAAATAACAATATGGATTACACAATCAGGTTTGGTTTCTTTAGAGTATAATATGCCTTCAAACTTAAGATTTAATTATATTTTAAATACATATATTTTATTATGGAACTCGTTTTACTCATATGCCTGCAAGTAGGCAACCATAATCGACCGGGACTGTCCCTACCTACAAATGGTTGCATACATACGGACACATAATTTAGATTTTTTAGAAAACACATTCATTCATTCATTCAAACTCATTGGTCCTACAATTTAACATATATATATATATATTTAGTAACAAAACTAAAAAAGTACATGATCAAAAGTACATGATCATGATTATATTTTTAAACTGAGAAACTGACACATGTTCGTGTGTTCTGCGTGTATTAAAATATGCACACTAAAAATACCCATATAAATAAATACAATCATTACTGAGCCCGTATGCCACATGTCTTCTGTTAGAAGAAGAGTATGTTATGAAAGGCTAGTAATTGTCTAATATTTATGTTGACCTGTGTGAAACTGTATGGCTTTTTGGTATCTGAGAAACTGAGTTAATAAAAAACTGGAACGTAAAACTTCAATGTAAATTAACAAAGTGTCAAAGGTAGGTCAAGGTCATTCATATCGACCCACTTTTCATTGGAACATATCGCTGTCATGTAGTTATCAACATTTGTAAAGTTTGAACGCTCTAAGGCATCGGATGTTGGAGGAATCGACTTAACAAAAAACTTTGATGTGAAAAACTTGAATGAAAAACTTTGATGTAAATTAACAGTGTAAAAAGTAGGACAAGGTCATTTATATTGACCTGATTCGGGTAGGAACACATTGCTGTCATACGGAGGTACGTGTGTATAAAGTTTGGAAACTGTATGGCTTTTGGTATCTGAGAAGCTGAGTTAATAAACAAAATTGAATGTAAAACTTCAATGTAAACTAACAAGTGTAAAAAGTAGGTCAAGGTCATTTATAGTGACCTGATTCGGGTAGGAACATACTGCTGCCATATAGATGCAAGTATGTATGAAGTTCGAAAAATGATACTTTTGGTATCTGAGAAATTGACTTAATAACAAACTTGAATGTAAAAACGGGACGTACGGACGTCCAAGGTAATTCATATTGACCAACTTTTCATTGAAACATTCCGGCGTCATGTACTTATAAACATTTGCACATTTTGAAAGCTGTAAGGCATCTGGTGTTGAAAAAATGGACTTAACAAAGTGTAAAAAGTAGGTCAAGGTAATTTATATTGACCTGATTTAGGTAGGAACATATTGCTGTCATAGAGATGTAAGTGTGTATGAAGTTTGGAAACTTTTGGTATCTGAGAAACTGAGTTAATAAAAAAACTTGAATGTAAAACTTCCATGTAAATTAACAAAGTGCCAAAGGTAGGTCAAGGTAATTTATATCCACCCACTTTTCATTGGAACATATCGCTGTCATGTAGTTATCAACATTTGTAAAGTCTGAAAGCTCTAAGTCATCTGGTGTTGGAGAAATGGATTTAACAAAAAAACGTTGATGTAAAAAACTTGAATGAAAAACGTTGATGTAAATTAACAAAGTGTAAAAAGTAGGTCAATGTCATTTATATTGACCTGATTCGGGTAGGAACATATTGCTGCCATATAGATGCAAGTGTGTATGAACATAAAGATGCAAGTGTGTATGAAATTTGAAAACTGTATGGCTTTTGGTATCTGAGAAATTGACTTAATAAAAATCTTGAATGTAAAACTTCAATGTAAATTAACAAAGTGCCGAAGGTAGGTCAAGGTCATTCATATTGACCCACTTTTCATTGGAACATATCGCTGTCATGTAGTTATCAACATCTGTAAAGTTTGAAAGCTCTAAGGCATCTGGTGTTGAAGAAATGTACTTAACAAAAACCTGATGTAAAAAACTTGAATGAAAAAGTTTGATGTAAATTAACAAACTGTAAAAAGTAGGTCAGGGTCATTTATATTGACCTGATTCGGGTAAGAACACATTGCTGTCATACGGAGGTACGTGTGTATGAAGTTTGGAAACTGTATGGCTTTTGGTATCTGAGAAGCTGAGTTAATAAACAAAATTGAATGTAAAACTTCAATGTAAATTAACAGTGTAAAAAGTAGGTAAAAGTCATTTATATTGACCTGATTTGAGTAGGAAAATATTGCTGCCATATAGATGTAAGTGTGTATGAAGTTTGAAATAAATACGAACCTTGCAAGTTGACTCGGCCGTCCCCGTCGGTATCGACCTTCGCAATCATTTCAGCAATAATCTCGTCACTTAAATCTTCTCCCAAATTTAAAAACACCAGCTTCAGTGCTAAAACGACATTAATGTACAAGCATTACTCGATATACATCAATGTACGTGTATAACTCGATACACATCAATGTACACGCATAACTCGATATACATCAATGTACGTGCATACCTCGATACACGCCAATGTAGATGCATAACTCGATACCCATCAATGTACAAGCATAACTCGATATACATCAATGTACGTGTATAATTCGATACACATCAATATACATGCAGAACTCGATACACGACAATATACATGCAGAACTCGAGACCCATCAATGTACAAACATAACTCGATATACATCAATATACGTGCATACCTCGATACACATCAATAAACGTGCATAACTCGATACACGCCAATGTACAAGCATAACTCGATATACATCAACGTACGTGCATACCTCGATAAACATCAATATACGCGCATAATTCGATACATATCAATGTACAGGCATAACTCGATACACATCAATGTACGTGTATAACTCGATACACGCCAATATAGATGCATAACTCGATACCCATCAATGTACAAGCATAACTCGATATACATCAATGTACGTGTAGAACTCGATACACGACAATATACATGCAGTACTCGAGACACATCAATGTACAAGCATAACTCGATATACATCAATGTACGTGCATACCTCGACACATCAATGTACATGCATAACTCGATACACGTCAATGTACATGCGTAACTCGATACCCATCAATGTACAAGCATAACTCGATATACATCAACGTACGTGCATACCTCGATACACATAAATGTACGCGCATAATTCGATATCTATCAATGTACAGGCATAACTCGATACACGTCAATGTACATGCATATCTCGATACACATCAATGTGCATGTACAACTCGATACACATCAATGTACATGGATACTTCGATACAAGTCAATGTACATGGATAACTCGATATAAGTCAATGTACATGCATAACATTATATACGTCAATGTACATGCACAACTCGATACACATCAATGTAGGCACATAACGCGATATACATCAGTGTACATGGATAACTCTTTACAAGTCAATGTACATGGATAACTCGATACACGCCAATGTATATTCATAACAGTATACAAATCAATGTACATGCACAACTCGATATACATCACTGAATATGCATAACATTATACACATCAATGTACATATATAACATTATACACATCAATGTACATGTATAGCATTATACACATCAATGTACATGCATAACATGATACACATGAATGTACATGTATAACATTATACACATCAATGTACATGTATATAATTATACACATCAATGTACATGCATAACATTATATACATCAATGTACATGTATAAACGTTTATCACATAACATGCGGTGTGGGAGTGTAACACCATTCAATATTTTCGATTTTCCACTAGTGGTATAACATAAAGTTAATGACGTCATGGACGTCACGTTAAAGTACGTTTTCTGACGTAATATTACGTTATAATTTATGTGATAAATAGAATCTAACATTCGTTCTCATTCATTATTGAATTTATTAAACTCGTTAGCAAAAATGATATAATGCTCGGCAAGAGCCTCGAATTATATCATTATGCCAACTCGTTTAATAAATTCTATAATGAATGAGCACTCATGAAAGATCCTCTATATACATATCACTGTACATGCATATCATTATACACATCAATATACATGTATAACATTATACACATCAATGTATATGTACAACAGTATACACATCAATGTACACGCATAACAGTATACACGTCAATGTACACGCATATCATTATGCACATCAATGTACACGCATAACATTATACACGTCAATGTACACGCATAACAGTATACACGTCAATGTACACGCATATCATTATACATGTCAATGTACACGCATAACAGTATACACGTCAATGTACATGCAAGACAGTATACACATCAATATACATGCATAACAGTATACATGTCAATGTACACGCATATCATTATACACGTCAATTTTCATGCATAACATTATACACACCAATTTACACGCATAACAGTATACACATCAATATACATGTATAACAGTAAACACATCAATGTACATGCATAACAGTATACACATCAATGTACACGCATAACTCGATATACATCAATGTACGTGCATACCTCGATACACATCAACGTACGTGCATAACTCGATACACGCCAATGTACTGTGATGGAGGACCATGTACGGGACGTATACCTGGTACTGTGATGATGGATGATGTACTGGGCATATACCTGGTGATGTGATGGTTGACGATGTACGAGACGTATACCTCGTGCTGTGACGGTGGATGATGCACGGGGCGTATACCTGGTGATGTGATGGTGGATGATGCAAAGGGCGTATACCTGGTGATGTGATGGTGGACGATATAGGGGCCTATGCCTGGTGCTGTGATGATGGATGAAGTAAGGGACGTATACCTGGTGATTCGATGGTGGATGATTTAGGGGACGTATACCTGGTGCTGTGATGGTGGATGATGTATGGGGCGTATACCGGCTGATGTGATGGTGGATGATGTACGGAGCCTATACCTGGTGCTGTGATGATGAATGCTGTATGGGGCGTATACCTAGTGCTGTGATGGTGGATGCTGTACGGGGCGTATACCTGGTGCTGTGATGGTGGATGATGTACGGGGCGTACACATGGTGCTGTGATGATGGATGATGTACGGGGCTTACACCTGTTGATGTGATGGTGGATGATATACGTGGCGTACACATGGTGCTGTGATGGTGGATGATGTACGGGGCGTACACATGGTGCTGTGATGATGGATGATGTACGGGGCTTACACCTGTTGATGTGATGGTGGATGATATACGTGACGTACACATGGTGCTGTGATGGTGGATGATGTACGGGACGTATACCTGGTGATGTGATGATGGATGATGTACTAGACGTATGCCTGCTGCTGCGATGGTTGATAATGTACGGGACAAATACCTGGTGCTGTGATGGTGGATGATATACGGGACGTATACCTGGTACCGTGATGATGGATGATGTACGGGACGTACACCTGGTCTTGTGATGGTTGACGATGTACGAGACGTATACCTGGTGCTGTGATGGTGGATGATGTACGGGACGTATACCTGGTGCTGTGATGATGGAAGATATAAGGGACATATACCTGGTCATGTGATGGTGGATGATGTATGGGGCGTATACCGGCTGATGTGATGGTGGGTGATGTACGGGGCGTATACATGGTGATGTGATGGTGGAAGATATAAGGGACGTATACCTGGTGATGTGATGGTGGATGATGTATAGGGCGTATACCTGGTACTGTGATGGTGGATGATGTACGGGGCGTATACCTGGTACTGTGATGGTGGAAGATATAAGGGACGTATACCTGGTACTGTGATGGTGGATGATGTACGGAGCGTATATCTGGTACTGTGATGGTGGAAGATATAAGGGACGTATACCTGGTGATGTGATGGTGGATGATGTATGGGGCGTATACCGGCTGATGTGATGGTGGATGATGTATGGGGCGTATACCTGGTGATGTGATGATGGATGATGTACTAGACGTATACCTGATGCTGCGATGGTGAATGATATACGGGGCGAATACCTGGTGCTATGATGGTGGAGGATGTACGGGACGTATACTTGGTGCTGTGATGGTGGATGATGTACGGGACGTATACCTGTTGCTGTGATGGTGGATGATATACGGGACGTATACCTGGTACCGTGATGTTTGATGATGTACGGGACGAATACCTGTTACAGTGATGATGGATGATGTACGGGACGTATACCTGGTGATGTGATGGTTGACGATGTACGAGACGTATACCTGGTGCTGTGATGGTGGATGATGTACGGGACGTATACCTGGTGCTGTGATGATGGAAGATATAAGGGACGTATACCTGGTGATGTGATGGTGGATGATGTATGGGGCGTATACCGTCTGATGCGATGGTGGATCATTCGGATGTACGGGGCGTATACCTGGTGATGTGATGGTGGAAGATATAAGGGACGTATACCTGGTGATGTGATGGTGGATGATGTATGGGGCGTATACCTGGTACTGTGATGGTGGAAGCTATAAGGGACGTATACCTGGTGATGTGATGGTGGATGATGTATGGGGCGTATACCGGCTGATGTGATGGTGGATGATGTACGGGGCGTATACCTGGTGATGTGATGGTGGAAGATATAAGGGACGTATAACCTGGTGATGTGATGGTGGATGATGTATGGGGCGTATATCTGGTACTGTGATGGTGGATGATGTACGGGGCGTATACCTGGTACTGTGATGGTGGAAGATATAAGGGACGTATACCTGGTACTGTGATGGTGGATGATGTACGGGGCGTATACCTGGTACTGTAATGATGGAAGATATAAGGGACGTATACCTGGTGATGTGATGGTGGATAATGTATGGGGCGTATACCGGCTGATGTGATGGTGGATGATGTACGGGGCGTATACCTGGTACTGTGATGGTGGAAGATATAAGGGACGTATACCTGGTACTGTGATGGTGGATGATGTACGGGGCGTATACCTGGTGCTGTGATAATGAATGATGTACGGGCGTGTACCTGGTGCTGTGATGGTGGGTGATGTACGGGGTGTGTACCTTGTGATGTGATGGTGGGTGATGTACGGGATATATACCTGGTGATTTGATAGTGGATGATGCACGGGGCGTATATCTGGTGCTAGGATGGTGGATGATGTACGGGACGTAGTCCTGGTGCTATGATGGTGGATGATGTACGGGATGTAGTCCTGGTGATTTGATGGTGGACGATGTACGGGACGTAGTCCTGGTGCTTTGATGGTGGACGATGTACGGGACGTAGTCCTGGTGCTTTGATGGTGGACGATGTACGGGGCATATACCTAGTGATGTGCTGGTGGATGAAGTACGGTACGTTTACATGGTGCTGTGATGGTGGATGATGCATGGGGCATATACCTGGTTCTAGGATAGTGGATGAAGTACGGGACGTATTCCTGGTGCTTTGATGGTGGATGATGTACGGGACCTATACCTAGTACTGTGATGGTGGACGATGTATTGGACGTATACCTGGTACTGTGATAAATGGTAATGTACGGGAAGAATATCTGGTGCTATGATGGTGGATGATGTACTTGACGAATACCTGGTGCTGTGATGGTGGATGATGTATTGGACGTATACCTGGTACTGTGATAAATGGTAACTTGTACGGTAGGAATAACTAGTGATATGATGGTGGTTGATATACGAGACTTATACCTGGTACTGTAATGGTGGACGATGTACGGGACGTATACCTGGTACTGTGATAAATGATAATGTACGGGACCTATTCCTGGCGCTGTGATGGTGGGTGATTTACGGGCATATACCTGGTGATGTAATGGTGGATGATATAAGGGGCGTACACATGGTGCTGTGATGGTGGATGCTGTACGGGGCGTATACCTGGTGCTGTGATGGTGGATGATGTACGGGGCGTACACATGGTGCTGTGATGATGGATGATGTACGGGGCTTACACCTGTTGATGTGATGGTGGATGATATACGTGACGTACACATGGTGCTGTGATGGTGGATGATGTACGGGACGTATACCTGGTGATGTGATGATAGATGATGTACTAGACGTATGCCTGCTGCTGCGATGGTTGATAATGTACGGGACAAATACCTGGTGCTGTGATGGTGGATGATATACGGGACGTATACCTGGTACCGTGATGATGGATGATGTACAGGACGTATACCGGCTGATGCGATGGTGGATCATTCGGATGTACGGGGCGTATACCTGGTGATGTGATGGTGGAAGATATAAGGGACGTATACCTGGTGATGTGATGGTGGATGATGTATGGGGCGTATACCTGGTACTGTGATGGTGGAAGCTATAAGGGACGTATACCTGGTGATGTGATGGTGGATGATGTATGGGGCGTATACCGGCTGATGTGATGGTGGATGATGTACGGGGCTTATACCTGGTGATGTGATGGTGGAAGATATAAGGGACGTATAACCTGGTGATACGATGGTGGATGATGTATGGGGCTTATACCTGGTACTGTGATGGTGGATGATGTACGGGGCGTATACCTGGTACTGTGATGGTGGAAGATATAAGGGACGTATACCTGGTACTGTGATGGTGGATGATGTACGGGGCGTATACCTGGTACTGTAATGATGGAAGATATAAGAGACGTATACCTGGTGATGTGATGGTGGATAATGTATGGGGCGTTTACCGGCTGATGTGATGGTGGATGATGTACGGGGCGTATACCTGGTACTGTGATGGTGGAAGATATAAGGGACGTATACCTGGTACTGTGATGGTGGATGATGTACGGGGCGTATACCTGGTGATGTGATGATGAATGATGTACGGGCGTGTACCTGGTGCTGTGATGGTGGGTAATGTACGGGGTGTGTACCTTGTGATGTGATGGTGGGTGATGTACGGGATATATACCTGGTGATTTGATAGTGGATGATGCACGGGGCGTATATCTGGTGCTATGATGGTGGATGATGTACGGGACGTAGTCCTGGTGCTATGATGGTGGATGATGTACGGGATGTAGTCCTGGTGCTTTGATGGTGGACGATGTACGGGACGTAGTCCTGGTGCTTTGATTGTGGACGATGTACGGGACGTAGTCCTGGTGCTTTGATGGTGGACGATGTACGGGGCATATACCTAGTGATGTGCTGGTGGATGAAGTACGGTACGTTTACATGGTGCTGTGATGGTGGATGATGCATGGGGCATATACCTGGTTCTAGGATAGTGGATGAAGTACGGGACGTATTCCTGGTGCTTTGATGGTGGATGATGTACAGGACCTATACCTAGTACTGTGATGGTGGACGATGTATTGGACGTATACCTGGTACTGTGATAAATGGTAATGTACGGGAAGAATACCTGGTGCTATGATGGTGGATGATGTACTTGACGAATACCTGGTGCTGTGATGGTGGATGATGTATTGGACGTATACCTGGTACTGTGATAAATGGTAATGTACGGTAGGAATAACTGGTGATATGATGGTGGTTGATATACGAGACTTATACCTGGTACTGTAATGGTGGACGATGTACGGGACGCATACCTGGTACTGTGATAAATGATAATGTACGGGACCTATTCCTGGCGCTGTGATGGTGGGTGATTTACGGGCATATACCTGGTGATGTAATGGTGGATGATATAAGGGGCATATTCCTGGGAATGTGATGGTGGATGATATACGTGGCGTACACAGGGTGCTGTGATGGTGGATGATGTACGGGGCGTATGCCTGGTGCTGTGATGGTGGACGATGTACTGGACTTATACCTGGTGCTGTGATGATGGATGATGTACGGGACGTATACCTGATGCTGTGATGGTGGACGATGTACTGGACGTATACCCGTGTTGTGAAGGTGGATGATGTACGGAAAGTATGCCTGGTACTGTGATGATGGACATTATACGGGACGAATACCTGGTGCTTGGATGGTGGATGATTTACGGGACCTATACCTGGTGATGTGATGGTGGACGATGTACTGGACGTATATCTGGTTCTGTGATAGTGGGTGATATACGGGACGTATACCTGATGCTGTGATGGTGGACGATGTACCGGACGTATACCTGGTGCTGTGATGATGGATGATGTACGGAACGTATGCCTGGTACTGTGATGATGGACATTATACGGGACGTATACCTGTTACTGCGATGGTGGATGATGTACCAGACGTATAACTGATGCTGGGATGTGGACAATGTACGTGATATCACGTATACCTGTTGCTGTGATGATGAACTATGTATGGGACGTATACCTGTTGCTGTGATGGTATACGATGTATTTGACGTATACCTGGTGCTGTGATGGTGGATGATGTATGGGACGTATACCTGGTGCTGTGATGGTCGATGATGCACGGGGCGTATACCTGGTACTGTGATGGTGGATGATGTATGGGACGTATACCTGGTGCTGTGATGGTTGATTATGCACGGGGCGTATACCTGGTACTGTGATGGTGGATGATGTATGGTACGTATACCTGGTGCTGTGATGGTTGATGATGCACGGGGCGTATACCTGATGCTGTGATGTATCCCGTTTTGTCAGGATCAAACACGTCAAATGCTTCCTTTGTGAGCGACTCATTATCGCTGTTTGAAGTTTTCGATACCATCATCGCCACAAACTCGCCGAACTCAATAGTACCATTTCCTGCAATTTCAAATAATTCATATTAAAATAATGTTTAAACAAGTATGTAGTCTAGTGAATTGTATTTTCCGGCGTCTCTTTGTTATCATCGTATAACTTGCATATTGTATTGCTCTGCATCAAGACCACCGTCATGAATTATGGAGAAGTACAAAATGCACATTAATGCAAATGGTTATAATTCGGATGTATAAAATTTGTCAATATGTGCACTTTGATGGTCATATATACAATTAGGAAGTACAGTTTTCATTTACAATTGAATGTACATCGTGCGACCCATTTTTCGTCATAGCGTTCATGGAACAAGTTGCTGCTTATGGATACTATTCGGCTTTTTCTCTGTTTTCATGAAATAATTTTTGTTTTTGAAATTGCGGAAGGACATCATTATTATATATTTAAAATGTATTTCTTCTTTAACTAAGTATAATTTAACTATTACTGCTCATGGGAACACGCTGGGGTAATACTTTGTTATATGATGTTGTTCATGAACAAGTGTACGCTGAATGTTCTGCTCATGCATACAAAATAGGAGTATATCTTCATTAAATGATGTTGTTCATAAATAAGTAAGATTTGAATAGTTCTGCTCGTGGATAAAAGATGGGATTATATCTTTGTTAAATGACATTGTTCATAACAAGGATAATTTGAGTATTTCTACTCATGGATACTATACATTGTTGGAATATTTCTTTGTTAAATGGCGTTATGTATGAACACGTATAATTTTTGAACAAGTATAATTTGAATATCGTTGCTCAATGATACAAAAAGTGAGTACTTTTTTGTTCATAAATAAGTATAATTTAAATATTGCTGCTCATGGATACAACATGGGAATACTACATTGTTAAATGACATTAATTTGAATATTTGCTCATCGGTAAAAAGTGGGAGTACTTCTTTGTTAAATGACTTTGTTCAAAACCAAGTTATTTGAATATTGCTGCGCATGCGTACCAAATGGGAGTACTTCTTTGTTAAATGACGTGGTTCATGACCAGGTTACTTTGAATATTGTTGCTCATGGATGAAAAATGAGACTACTTTTGTGTTAAATGAGGTTGTTCATGACCAAGGTTACTTTGAATATTGCTGCTCATGGGTAAAAAATGGGAGTACTTCTTTGTTAAATGACTTTGTTCAAGACCAAATTATTTGAATATTGCTGCTCATGGGTACAATATGGGAGTACTTCTTTGTTAAATGACTTTTTTCAAGACCAAGTTATCTAAATATTGCTGCTCATGGATACAAAATGGGAATACTTCGTTGTTAAATGAGGTTGTCCATGACCAGGTTACTTTGAATATTGTTGCTCATGGGTAAAAAATGGGAGTACTTCTTTGTTAAATGACGTTGTTCATGACCTGGTTAGTTTGAATATTGTTACTCATGGTTAAAAAATGGGAGTACTTCTTTGTTAAATGACGTTGTTCATGACCAGGTTACTTTGAATATTATTGCTCATGCATAAAAAATGGGAGTACTACTTTGTTAAATGACGCTGTTCATGACCAAGGTTACTTTGAATATTGCTGCGCATGCGTACAAAATGAGAGTACTTCTTTGTTAAATGACGTTGTTCATGACCAAGTTTACTTTGAATATTGTTGCCCATGTTAACTCCTTTGTTAAATGACGTTGTTCATGACCTGGTTACTTTGAATATTGTTGCTCATGCGTAAAACATGGGAGTACTTCTTTGTTAAATGACGTTGTTTATGACCTGGTTACTTTGAATATTGCTTCTCATGGATACACAATGGGAGTACTTCTTTGTTAAATGACGTTGTTTATGACCTGGTTACTTTGAATATTGCTTCTTATGAGTAAACAATGGGAGTACTACTTTGTTAAATGACGCTGTTCATGACCAAGGTTACTTTGAATATTGCTGCGCATGCGTACAAAATGAGAGTACTTCTTTGTTAAATAACGTTGTTCATGACCAAGTTTACTTTGAATATTGCTGCGCATGCGTACAAAATGGGAGTACTTCTTTGTTAAATGACGCTGTTCATGACCAAGGTTACTTTGAATATTGCTGCTCATGGGTGCAACATGGGAATACTTCTTGATAAATGACGTTGTTCATGACCAAGGTTACTTTGAATATTGATGCTCACGGATGCAAAATGGGAATACTTCTTTGTGAAATGACGTTGTTCATGACCTGGTTACTTTGAATATTGCTGCTCATGAATAAACAATGGTAGTACTAATTTGTTAAATGACGATGTTCATGACCAAGGTTACTTTGAATATTGCTGCTCATGGATGCAAAATGGGAGTACTTCTTTGTTGAATGACGCTATTCGTGACCAGGTTACTTTGACTATTGCTGCTCATGGATAAAAAATGAGAGTACTTCTTTGTTAAATGGTGTTGTTCATGACCTGGTTACTTTGAATATTGCTTCTCATGGATACAAAATGGGAATACTTCTTTGTTAAATGACGCTGTTCATGACAAGGTTACTTTGAATATGCTGCGCATGCGTACAAAATTGGAGTACTTCTTTGTTAAATGACGCTATTCATGACCAAGGTTACTTTGAATATTGCTGCGCATGCCTACAAAATGGGAGTACTTCTTTGTTAAATGACGTTGTTCATGACCAAGGTTACTTTGAATATTGCTGCTCATGGATACAACACGGGAATACTACTTTGTTAAATAACGTTGTTCATGACCTGGTTACTTTGAATATTGTTGCTCATGCGTAAAAAATGGGAGTACTTCTTTGTTAAATGACTTTGGTCAAGACCAATTTAATTAAATATTGCTGCTCATGGATACAGAATGGGAGTACTTCTTTGTTAAATGACGTTGTTCATGACCAGGTTACTTTGAATATTGTTGCTCATGGGTAAAAAATAGGAGTACTTCTTTGTTAAATAACGTTGTTCATGACCAGGTTACTTTGAATATTGCTTCTCATGGGTACAATATGGGAGTACTTCTTTGTTAAATGACATTTTTCAAGACCAAGTTATTTAAATATTGCTGCTCATGGATACAAAATGGGAGTACTACTTTGTTAAATAACGTTGTTCATGATCTGGTTAGTTTGAATATTGTTGCTCATGGGTAAAAAATGGGAGTACTTCTTTGTTAAATGACGTTGTTCATGACCTGATTACTTTGAATATTGTTGCCCATGCGTAAAAAATGGGAGTACTTCTTTTTTAAATGAATTTGTTCATGACCTGGTTACTTTGAATATTGTTGCTCATGGGTAAAAAATGGGAGTACTTCTTTGTTAAATGACGTTGTTTATGACCTGGTTACTTTGAATATTGCTTCTCATGGATACACAATGGGAGTACTGCTTTGTTAAATGACGTTGTTTATGACCTGGTTACTTTGAATATTGCTTCTCATGGATACACAATGGGAGTACTGCTTTGTTAAATGACGTTGTTTATGACCTGGTTACTTTGAATATTGCTTCTCATGAGTATATATGGGAGTACTACTTTGTTAAATGACGCTGTTCATGACCAACGTTACTTCGAATATAGCTGCGCATGAGTACAAAATGAGAGTACTTCTTTGTTAAAAAACGTTGTTCATGACCAAGTTTACTTTGAATATTGTTGCGCATGCGTACAAAATGGGAGTACTTCTTTGTTAAATGACGTTGTTCATGACCAAAGTTACTTTGAATATTGCAGCGCATGCGTACTAATTGAGAGCACTTCTTTGTTAAATGACGCTGTTCATGACCAAGGTTACTTTGAATATTGCTGCTCATGGGTGCAACATGGGAATACTTCTTGATAAATGACGTTGTTCATGACCAAGGTTACGTTGAATAGTGCTGCACATGGATGCAACATGGGAGTTCTTCTTGATAAATGACGTTGTTCATGACCAAGGTTACAATAAATATTGCTGCTCACGGATGCAAAATGGGAATACTTCTTTGTTAAATGACGTTGTTCATGACCTGGTGACTTTGAATATTGCTGCTCATGAATAAACAATGGGAGTACTTCTTTGTTAAATGACTTTGTTCAAGACCAATTTATTTAAATATTGCTGCACAAGGATACAAAATGAGAGTAATTCTTTGTTAAATGACCTGGTTACTTTGAATATTACTGCGCAGGCGTACACAATGAGAGTACATCTTTGTTAAATGACGTTGTTCATGACCAAGGTTACTTTGACTATTGCTGCTCATGGATACAACATGGGAATACTACTTTGTTAAATGACGCTGTTCATGACCAAGGTTACTTTGAATATTGCTGCGCATGCCTACAAAATGGGAGTATTTCTTTGTCAAATAACGTTGTTCATGACCTGGTTACTTTGAATAGTGTTGCTCATGCGTAAAAAATGGGAGTACTTATTTGTTAAATGACTTTGTTCAAGACCAATTTATTTAAATATTGCTGCACATGGATACAAAATGAGAGTAATTCTTTGTTAAATGACCTGGTTACTTTGAATATTACTGCGCAGGCGTACACAATGAGAGTACATCTTTGTTAAATGACGTTGTTCATGACCAAGGTTACTTAGAATATTGCTGCTCATGGATACAAAATGGGAATACTTCTTTGTTAAATGACTTTGTTCAAGACCAAGTTATTTAAATATTGCTGCTCATGCATACAAAATGGGAGTACTTCTTTGTTAAATGACTTTGTTCAAGACCAAGTTATTTAAATAATGCTGCTCATGGATACAAAATGGGAGTACTTCTTTGTTAAATGACGTTGTTCATGACCGGGTTACTTTGAATATTGTTGCTCATGGGTAAAAAATGGGAGTACTTCTTTGTTAAATGACGTTGTTCATGACCAAGGTTACTTTGAATATTGCTGGTCATGGATACAAAATGGGAATACTTCTTTGTTAAATGACGTTGTTCATGACCAAGGTTACTTTGAATATTGCTGCTCATGGGTAAAAAATGGGAGTACTTCTTTGTTAAATGACTTTTTTCAAGACCAAGTTATTTAAATATTGCTGCTCATGGATACAAAATGGGAATACTTCGTTGTTAAATGACGTTGTTCATGACCAGGTTATTTTGAATATTGTTGCTCATGGGTAAAAAATGGGAGTACTTCTTTGTTAAATGACGTTGTTCATGACCAGGTTACTTTGAATATTGTTGCTCAAGGGTGAAAAATGAGAGTCCTTTTTTGTTAAATGACGTTGTTCATGACCTGGTTAGTTTGAATATTGTTGTTCATGGGTAAAACATGGGAGTACTTCTTTGTTAAATGACGTTGTTCATGACCAGGTTACTTTGAATATTGTTGCTCATGGGTGAAAAATGAGAGTACTTCTTTTTTAAATGAATTTGTTTATGACCTGGTTACTTTGAATATTGTTGCTCATGGGTAAAAAATGGGAGTACTTCTTTGTTAAATGACGTTGTTTATGACCTGGTTACTTTGAATATTGCTTCTCATGGATACACAATGGGAGTACTGCTTTGTTAAATGACGTTGTTTATGACCTGGTTACTTTGAATATTGCTTCTCATGAGTATATATGGGAGTACTGCTTTGTTAATTGACGCTGTTCATGACCAAGGTTACTTTGAATTTAGCTGCGCATGAGTACAAAATGAGAGTACTTCTTTGTTAAAAGACGTTGTTCATGACCAAGGTTACTTTGAATATTGCAGCGCATGCGTACTAAATGGGAGCACTTCTTTGTTAAATGACGCTGTTCATGACCAAGGTTACTTTGAATATTGCTGCTCATGAATAAACAATGGTAGTACTACTTTGTTAAATGACGCGGTTCATGACCAAGGTTACTTTGAATATTGCTGCTCATGGATGCAAAATGGGAGTACTTCTTTGTTGAATGACGCTGTTCGTGACCAGGTTACTTTGACTATTGCTGCTCATGGATAAAAAATGAGAGTACTTCTTTGTTAAAAGACGTTGTTCATGACCAAGGTTACTTTGAATATTGCAGCGCATGCGTACTAAATGGGAGCACTTCTTTGTTAAATGACGCTGTTCATGACCAAGGTTACTTTGAATATTGCTGCTCATGAATAAACAATGGTAGTACTACTTTGTTAAATGACGCGGTTCATGACCAAGGTTACTTTGAATATTGCTTCTCATGGATACAAAATGGGAGTACTTCTTTGTTAAATGACGTGGTTCATGACCTGGTTACTTTGAATATTGTTGCTTATGTGTAAACAATGGAAGTACTTCTTTGTTAAATAACGTTGTTCATGACCTGGTTACTTTGAATATTCTTGCTCATGAATAAAAATGGGAGTACTTCTTTGC
>JAWPHD010012706.1:0-73866 GCA_037043455.1 Cyrtodaria siliqua
TTGTTTCGTATTTGTTAGTATTTCGTGGTTTGTCGTACTCTGATGAAGGCGTTAGCCGAAAGCGCTGGAGTTTTTATAAAACTGTAGACACTGATATAAAATGTTTGTTTCCCCACCAATATTACTATATATATATATATATAAGTATATAGTATTATGTTGTATATATACTTAGGCCACTACATTAATAAATGTATCCAGTTCTTGCCTTTGTCCAAGGTTATTTTGTTCCAGTACAAATGACATGTCCAATAACTCTGATATTTCATTTGGCAGTGTTTATGCCTCATTTTCATAAACCTTTAACCTCAACCTAACCTAGTCCATAACTTGTCAAAAATAATAGACCCTATGGTCATGCAGCTTTAAATACATATCTTCCTTATCAGTTAGTCACAATGCAGAGTATATACCCCTATCTTGTATCTCACTGCGTAGCATTGGCAGACGCTTATAGAGATCACTCTTGTCGTCCGGCCACACACTTAACATGCAACTTAACAACATTGGTCGAAAACTTAAAAAAATATTTGACCTATGTTAGATGAAACTTCACACAATCTTCATCTTTCCCCAGGAGATGTTGTTACACATGTCCAAATAACTCTGACTCTTCATTTCAGCATAGGTATGCCATTTTTCATAAAACGTTAACCTGCAATCTAACTTTCCTCGTAACTTTGGCAAAATACTGGACCTATGGTCATAACACGTTTATACAGTTCTTCCTATCAATTATCCATTACAGAGGCATGCCTCTTTTCATAAATTTAAAATTCTGCCCCCCTAATTCATGAAGGATTGCAACCCTTTGTCTTCAAGCTTCTAAAGTTAGAATTCATCTAAGCTGAAATACATGTAAGCATATGGCACGGCAGAAACAGTGTTCCATGGAAACACTCTCTTCTAGTAGATAAACTTGAGGATTAAAGATGATATGTTGTCTGGACATTTCGACCACTCGGCTTTTATCATTAACAATTAAATAATTGCTTCTTGCTCCTGCTATTTAAAAGCAACAGGGTTACACACCACATGAAAGTAGGTCGATTGCCAATCTTGTGTCTTGATGATATCTCCAGAGGTAAAAGCGCTGGCACAGGTTTAACACAGATTGCTTTCAAAGATGCTATTTCAGAGACTATTTCAAAAAGAAGTCATCTTGTGTTTACACAGTGAGAAATGCGACATGAACCTAAACTTTAAAATCCATTCTATAACAAAACGAATTTCATGTATTTGTGTATGTGTGTCATCGTTGTACATTGTCATTTTGAATACAGTTTACATCACTGGTTGTCATTTTGACCGCCCATCCTGAAATCTGCTCAAAACGCAGTTGGTTTTCTCTTTTTCTGCGGCGTGACGTATTTTTAAGTAAATATCCTCCGCGGCGGCTTGGCGTTCCTCACAGTTATGGGAGCAACCAAACACAATAAGAGAATAAGAGCAGGCAGACTCGGTTTTACTTGCGTCTGTTATATGAGAAGTAATGAAGAAGCAACCACCTCTCACGCCCCTGTTGGCACCGCATACAGCGGTATTCTACTGTCAAAGTCACCTATATTGGGCTCGTTGGTCCCAAAGGACCAGTTATTAAAATAACACTACTGATTCGTAGCACGGGGAGACTTTCTATCAGCCGCCACACTGCACTAAACGAACGCAAGTGTGACATGATAATAAATACTGATAAAAGGTGATCACTTATTGTGGTAGCAACAAACACAACTAAGAGAATAAAGCAGCAGACCTCGGTTTTATTGAGGTTTTATTAAGTTATGAATATAAATAGAATCTATCATTCGTTCTCATAATCATTATTGAATTTATAAACTCTGTTAGCAAGTAGTAATGCTCGGCAAGAGCCTCGCATTATATCATTATGCCAACTCGTTATATAACTTCAATAATGAAATGGAGTACTCAATGTAAGATCCGTCTAGTTTATTTAATTTAACTAATCGATTTTTCTTTTGAAAAAAGTATTTTTGTTAATATTTTGTGATATTTGTACCATTTTTGTGTAGTTATGTATTCCAAAAATATAGATGAACTTCGTGGTTTTTTTGGCTGTGCTAATTTGTCAATATACCTGTTTTAACCAAAGATCAGCTGTGGTGGAGGGTGCGCTCTATATTTCCAAGACAGAACAACTGACTGAAAACTGCTGAAACTGAACAAAACTGTCATTTTGTTTTTGAAACGATAAGTATTTGTTTGTGAACTAATTTAGAGCCTTAAAACTTACTTTAATGAGGTTTAAATAATGATTCGGTCGGTTAGTGAGGCTAAAATATATATTACAAATGTGTGCATATCAAAAATGTCAAATTTGGAGGCCAGTTTTTGCTCATTAATATACATAGTCCTTTGTTAGAAAGAATATCAAAAGAGGTTATGATCCTATTACTATACTTCTACACACCCTTTCAAACAACCATGAAATGAGGCGTGCTACTGTATTTACCTGATTTGCTGGAGCTGTTTACCGCCATGTTGTTATGTTGCGTTTCTTTACAAAACGAGGCTGTCAGTTTCGAAACGATATTGAAAAAATATCTCGACATATTGTCATGGAAAATGGAGCGTCAGGGGCGTATCCAGGATTTCAGCTTAGGGGGGGCGTAAGATTTTGGTAAATTTTCGGGTCCGTTTCTAGCCTCTTAAAAACGGTTGCGGTAAGTGCATTGATAGGGTAAAAAAGTCCGTTTTCAATTAAAAGGAATTATCAATTTGTTAATTAAACCACTCATTAGCCATTATGCGTCGAGCGAGCGAAGCGAGCGAAAAAAAATTGTTATATCTGAGTGGCGTGCATCGAAATTGTTTGATATTTTATCTACAGTAACATGGACATACCATGTATGAATAAAAAAAAGTCCGTTTTCAAATAAAAGGATTTAACAATGTGTTAATTAAACCACTCATTAGCCATTATGCGTCGAGCGAGCGAAAAAAAAAAGTTA
The DNA here is from genome assembly GCA_037043455.1 of Cyrtodaria siliqua. Classification (NCBI taxonomy): domain Eukaryota; kingdom Metazoa; phylum Mollusca; class Bivalvia; order Adapedonta; family Hiatellidae; genus Cyrtodaria; species Cyrtodaria siliqua. Next base: position 2,970 of record JAWPHD010012706.1, read on the forward strand.
TACTGAGGGCGTGCATCGAAATTGTTTGATATATTATCTACAGTAACATGGACATATATGTATGAATAAAAAAAAAGTCCGTTTTCAAATAAAATGATTTAACAATGTGTTAATTAAACCACTCATTAGCCATTATACGTTGAGCGAGCGAAGCGAGCGAAAAAAATAATTATACTGAGGGCGTGCATCGAAATTGTTTGATATTTTATCTACAGTAACATGGACATACATGTATGAATAAAAAAAAGTCCGTTTTCAAATAAAAGGATTTAAACAATGTGTTAATTAAACCACTCATTAGCCATTATGCGTCGAGCGGGCGAAGCGAGCGAAAAAAAAAAATTATACTGAGGGCGTGCATCGAAATTGTTTGATATTTTATCTACAGTAACATGAACATACATGTATGAATAAAAAAGTCCGTTTTAAAATAAAAGGTTTTACCAATTTCTTAATTAAACCACTCATTAGCCATTATGCGTCAAGCGAGCGAAAAAAAAATATACTGAGGGCGTGCATCGAAACTGTTTGATATTTTATCTACAGTAACATGGACATGTATGAATAAAAAAAGTCCGTTTTCAAATAAAAGGATTTAACAATGTGTTAATTAAACCACTCATTAGTCATTATGCGTAGGGCGAGCGAAGCGAGCGAGAAATTTTTTAATACTGAGGGCGTGCATCGAAATTGTTTGATATTATATCTACAGTAACATGGACATACATGTTTGATCCGGAATTTTTAGGGGGGGCGCGCGCCGGGTTCCGCTAGTGAGCGTGGTCATATTTGAGCAACACTCAACAATTTATACAGTGGAAAAGACTTCAATTTAACCCCAATTCACACAGGCAATATAGAAAAAAGACAATTCGGATAATTTTAAATATATGTTTTGGACGTGGTTAGCATAAAATGAATGTTTTCCTATCTTACATGGATTCTTATATTCTCAGTGAAAGAATATTCATAATCGCTTAATAGCTCCGAACACAAAAATAACTGTGACGTTGAGTCTACGTCATCCACAGATGACGCTCAATAAAACAAAACATTTCGGTTAAAACCACACACAAAGTTTTTTAAAATGTAATAAATAGATTATTTAACAGATAGGTTCGATTATATATGTACATCCTTCACTCGATGGTAGGTTAGTTTAGTTTTTTCGCTCACTGTCTTCGGCGCGTTCGTGAAAATAACCGCACGCCTACCATCTCGTGAAGGATTTCCCTATAATAGAATCCAGCAGTTAAATAATCTCTATATATTCATATATACACGATCATCTATATATCGCCCCCTTAGAGGTAAAAGGTGCTATGTGCATTTTTCATTATTTCGAGAAAATCGCGTTTAAAGGTTTAAGGACTTGTGAAAAATCAGGATTTTAATTCTAAAAAACGAAACTAAGCACATATTTGGGAATATATTTCTACTATTTATTAATAATATTTTAACCAATAATAAACCAATAGTTCAATCAATATAATCAATTTTGTACATAGCGCCTTTTTCCACGGACCAATTTTCAAAGAAAAATTGGAGTAAAAGGTGCTATTTGACACATAGCCCCTTTTGCTGCAAACACAATTTGTGAAAACATTTTATTCTTGAAGCAAAAACTAGTAGGTACGAGTCATCTTGGGGAAAGGCAGAGGTGTTTTATATGTGACATAGTTTCGAAAGCAACACCAAGTCGAAAAAAATACAGGGAAAATACAGTCTTCTTGCAATGTTTTCCATCATTAAGTCACACACTGAATTTCTAAATGCATCAATGTGTGACAAAATTGAATAATTAAATTTTACACATTTAGCAATTGCTGCGAAAAAGCAATTTCCGTCAGCACGGACAGGCACACGTTTCAGTACATTACTGGCAAGTAGTTGATCCAGCCGATTGATATGTGTATGACGGATATGATCTTTGACAGATTGCATCTTTCTACTCAAAACCCCTGCGAAACTCTGTTCTTATACTCAAGAACAGTTCATGAACAGTTCTAGAACATAAAGAACAGTTCCTGAACTGTTCTTGATTCATTGTTCTAGAACATATGTTCTTAATATGTTCTTGAACATTTTCAAGAACTATTGAAGATCATTTCAAGAAGTTTAATTTTTCTTTAAGATATTCTTGAAGGGTTCTTGAACAAGTTTAGAACAGTTCAAGAACCTTTAAATAGAGCAAATGTTCTAAAAATGTTCTTGAACAATTTGAAGAACAAATGAAGAACCGTTCAGGAACTTCAAGGGTTCTTAAACCGTTCTTAATTAGTTCTCAACTCTTAAGTGTTCTTAAACTTTAAGTGTTAAGCACTAATTAAGAACAATTTAAACCCTTGAAGTTCCTTAACTGTTCTTCATTTGTTCTTGAAATTGTTTAAGAACAGTTTTAGAACATCTTCTCTATTTAAAGATCTTCAAATGTTCTTAAAATGTGAACTAAATTCCTTTAAGTAATAGATAGAGTATGGTTTCATTGAGTTGGTTCATTTAAACATCGAGATGGGCATGTCCATTTCAGCTCTATTTCAGTTATTCTAACAGTTATTCTCACTGTTATTCTCACAGTTATTCTTACAGGTCTTATTTTGAATTAAACGATTTACACATGTGTCTGAACAAAGAGAAGTGTCTGTGACCATGCTACTAATAGGAAATGTAATTAAGATGTGCTTAAAATATCTACAAATATGTTATCTTAATAGGAATGTCGTTACAAATCGATTACATCTGTGCAAATGTAAATATACATTAAATTAGTAAGCATTAGTCACAATATTAACCACCTAATAAACTATTGTGATCTTCCATTATTAGTCACACTACTTACTGATACAGCGTTTGAAAAAGGCATTGTTTTTGTAATGCTGACAGGCACAGGTATTAAACTGAAATATGAAATTTCTTTGTTTTAAGTAGCTTGAACACACCCCAAGTATACATAGATGGCTTTTGCTGGGACATGAAAACAATTATCCATAAACTTGGTATAAAAAGACATTTAGATTAGTATATAGTATAAACTAATTGGGTCACCCTCGATAAATAAAGACTTTCAATTCAATTCAATTCAAATATTTTGTAGCACTTAAATTTTGTGTTGATTAAATTAAAGTTCAATAGTTTCAAATCTTTTGAGTATTTCCACAAAACAACATAATTTATTACACCATTTCCAGAACAGGTCTTTCCATAACAAATGAATGTTTATGAATGTTGTTTAACGGCTCATCAACACAGTATTAGGTTATAAGAAAAATTACAGTTCTTGAAATGTTCTTCAATAGTTCTTGAAAATGTTCAATGTTTAAGAACATATTAAGAACATGTTTCGCAGGTGTTCATCTTCATTAATTAAACAAATCTATACTACTATTAACAAACAAATATATGATAATGACATTATTGCATGAACAGTTTAATATTAAAAGCCCATGTCTTCATTTAAGTAGGTAAAGAATATATGACACCTGAGTGATTCTGACAAAATTGCAAATAAAATGCAGACGCCATTCTTTTGAATTTTTGGCGGTAAAATGGCAGTCCAACTGAAGATTGTGCTTGCATCATTTAATGATTAAATGTAAGTGTTTTGTGATAATACTTTCATTACTTATTGTGTCAAAACATCTTATACATTTAATAGTTGTATTAGAAAGATGAAATTTCTAAATGTAGTCTTTAGAAACAGTATTTTAAAATGAAACCCCTATTGTCATGTGTTTTCGCGGATTGACTTTCTTTTTTTGTTGCTGACAGAAAAATGGTATTCAGCACTGCAGATATTATTTCATTTCAGTATCATACGTAACATTTCACCAAGTATGACCAGGCATTCTGAAGGTTCAATTAATGAATTGTTCTTTAACTGTTATGTAGGTTAAATTAGTGGCCAAGGGAGTTCTGGAACTGTGCAGGAACTGTTCTGGATAGATTGTTCAAGAACTATTCTTGAACTGTGCTTCATCTGTTCTTGAGTTAGATGAGACAAAATTTCTTGAACTTATGTTCAAGAACAGTTCTAGAACTATCTTACTTGAACTGTTCAAGAACAGTTCCAGTATAGTTCTAGAACTGTTCTAGAACACTTCCAGTACAGATCGTTCTGGAACAGTTCTTAAACAGTTCCAGTACAGATAGTTCTAGAACTGTGCTTCATCTGTTCTTGAGCAGTTCTGGAACTGTGCATGAACGTTAAATGAGACAAAATTTCTAGTCTTGGGTTATGTTCAAAAACAGTTCCAGTACAGATAGTTCTAGAACTGTTCTAGAACAGTTCCAGTACAGATCGTTCTGTAACAGTTCTAGAACAGTTCCAGTACAGATAGTTCAAGAACTGTTCTTAAACATAAGTTCTAGAACTGTTCTTGAACATACGTTCTAGAAAATTTGTCTCATTTAACGTTCACGTACTGCTCTAGCCCCATTTATCATGTTTTAAACCAATTGTTTTGAGGTAACAATTTGGGGGAAAAGGTGCTATTTGTCAAATGGCCCCTTTTACCGCAATGTTGTATACACATAACTCCTTTTACCGCACACTACTTTTATGTAAAGCAGATAGCACCGTATCCTTTTAATCAATATCTCCAGATTGATTCAATATGCAATAAAGATTTTTTCTGACAAGAAACATATCATTAAAAGGAATCTAAATATGCCAGAAAACCATTTTCTGTGAAAATGTTAGTTAGCACCTTTTACCTCTAAGGGGGCGATATGTGTGTTATACTGCCTATTAATGCTGCCTTGTTTGTTAGAGAATATAACCTAGCGGGAAGGTCTTTATTTATACTGTCCCGTGTTATTGGGATGACGATCAGTAGGGTAAGGGTGTGGTTTGGTGCACCCTAGAACCTGGGTTTGTTCGACTTGTATACGTACTTTTCTAAATGACTGCTATTCCTAAAGCACTTGACTGCATTTGCAAGACTACGACACATTGTCTTAGGCCGATGCCATGCAATTGATAGAAGTGTAACAGTCATTTTCCATAAACAACAACAACAACAACAACAACACGTCCTTTAAAGCACCGGTCGAAATCAAGTTATTACAAGTAATTTTCTTCAGTAAGGAGCGTCTCCGTGGCCGAGGGGTAAACCATGTTGCGTTGTAAATCTTCTCGCCTCTCACCGCTGCGGGTTCGAATCCCACTGGAGCTCGACTTGTAAGTGAGGAAGTGTCGATTCTTATGATGGCGGGAGGTGTACAGTACTGGTTCTACCAATGAAAAGTGGGTGGTCTGCCTCCACCACAAAACAAAACAAGCGTCATATATAACCTTACATGGGTTGAAAATGGCCTAAAACATCATACAAACAAACAAACAATCTTCAGTAAGGTTTTCGTTATCCCAAACTACGTATATATGTACTCAAAGTTCTATGTCCGCAACGAACACCTACAGGAGAAGTACAACACCAACCTAAAAACATTCATGCAACGAGGAATAGCACAGCCATTGTTTTATGTAGATATGATCTATAAAGGATCTGACGGGTTTCCTGACCCTTGGATGATTTCTCTGGATGTGGACTCGACTGCGAGATTTTTTTCTTTAGATTGGATTTACTTTTATTTACTTTGGGCGTTGAAGACAGGAGAATAACAAGGTTGTGTACACATAAAATCGAGCTAACCAGAAGGCCATATTGCCTGCTGACCGTTCTGGGTCGGTTACTATATCTTCAGCACTCTTTGTGTTGTGGATTGTCCTTCTCATTGCATGTATTTAATTTGCTCTTAGTTTGTGGTAAAATGCGGATAGAATAGAATAACTTTATTTTCCAATCATGAGCCATACAGGTGGCATTATAATCACAGTACAAGAACAGCATAATGAAACATAACAAAAGCTGATTACCATAATAACAGTACAATTAAATTAAATTATATATAAGTTATATGCACATATTCATAATAAAAACTGATAAAGGTGATCCTTTGAGAGCAACAGACACAATTAAGAGAATAAAGCAGCACACTCGTTTTTTTTTAGTCTGTTCATGAGAAGTAATGAAAAACACACATTAAGAAGTTTAATTCAGTCATAATACATTTTGTGTTCATGTGTTAATATACACTTAAATATAAATATCAGTACAATATTAACGTCTGTAAGTATTATTACTATAATTATTAAAAATTCTCTATTGTACCAATGTACGAGAAATAACACAGTGCAATAATAATAGATCTAATACTGACAATGTTTTTGTAATCGGATTTTACAGCACTCATAAATAAAGTTAGACAATACATTAATTACCTCACTAGATTCATTTGTCAATAACCATACTAATCTGGCTTTTGGAGGAAGGGAGGTAAAATTACGACAAACAGCAGTAATTTTCTAAATAAAAGTATCTAATTACTACAATGAAATAGAAAGTAAACTTCGGCTTAACAAAGCTTGTATATCGGATAATAACGCTTCTTTTCTTGATTTAGATCTCTTGATTGAAAATGGTGAAATAATTAGCAAAATCTATTACAAGAGAGATGATTTTAATTTTGACATTGTTAATTATCCCACTTGGATGGGGATGTTCCCCGAGCAACTTCTTATGGGGTGTATGTGTCTCATCTTATTCGTTTTTCAAGAGCTTGTACTCGAGTTGAGGACCTTAATATTCGTAATCTTAGTATAACTAAAAAGCTACTCCATCAGGGTTACCGTTACCATAAACTTCGTAAATCTTTGCAAAATTGTATTATCGTAACCCTGATCTTCTTTCCAAATATAAAAGTAATTCAAGGACTCTTCTGCGACAAGGACTATCACAACCTGACTTCTATGGTGATGTGATTTATAAACTTCGTAAGATTCTTGGTCATGATCACTTTCATACTATATTTGTTAAACTTGTTAAAAAGTTTATCAAAAGAGGTTATGACCATATCATTTTGCAACGTACTGCATGCTTGGTGGTGGACCCGTTTACAGTTCGCCACTATGCTTTCGCCTTATTTGTACGATGACCTGACAGGCTGTGAACCCTATGATGATGCCTACCTAAAGCCCAATGGGACGGTGGCGTTTGATGTTTGTCTATGATCCTTCTTGCCGTGCCCTTAATGGTTTATACTCTTGTTACTCTGGCTTCTGCCGAGTCAATGAGTACCTCCATTGTGGCTTTCTAGGCGATTGTTTTTTTGTATTATATTTACACGAGCATATTTGTGCTTTACTTATATTGCCTATTGATGATGCCTTGTTGGCTAGAGATTAGATCATGGCGGGGATTTCTTTATTTACACTGTCCTGTTTTAATGGGATGACAGTAGGGAAGTGTGAGGTTTGGTGCACCCTAGAACCGGTTTAAACCCCCAGTAGCCTTTGTTGCCACTGACCGTTCCAAGGCGGTAGCCTTATTGTCAACCCTTTTGTGTTTGTGATGTCGTTTGCATTTTTTATTACTTCCTTCTCGTTTGTCTGTTTGCGTGTTTGTTTTCGTGTTTTGTGGTTGACTGTCGTCCTTGAATGCTGCTTTCCCTGTCCGATATTTGTATCTTTCTTCGTCTTCTACTTGATCGGAATGACAAATTTTACATGTTCTCATTTCCGGTGGTACCTTCTTATATCTGCCTACTTCAATTTCAAGTCTGTGGGTGCTTATTCGAAAGAATGTAAAACACTTTTTACTTCTAAATTGTGTAGGACTTATAAATATTTTTCTCTTTAATACAAAACATGTTTTAAAAAGAGCATATGTCCTAAGTTTACCAGTTTGATTGATGTCCTGAGTTTACCAGTTTGATTTAAAGCACAATCTGAAAGAGTCTTGGACCATTTACTTTTAAAATCCTGAATAAGCTTATTCTTTATAATCCCAATAAAGTTTAAAAAAATTAATATGAAGTTTATCACACTGCATATTGTAAATAGACATAGCAACATTATAGTCTGTTTTTTAATAACTGAGGAAGCAGTCTTCATTGTTCCCCAAATTTCACAGCCATATAAAAGGATTGGCTTAATAGTATGATCAAAAAGATGAATAAGTAGATCTGTTTTAATATTTGTACCTGAAAAAGATTTTGTTAGTTTGAATTGAGCTGTTAATGCTCTTTTGTATAAGTCAGTTTGGCAATGAGAAAAAGTACCTGAGGATGAGAATATTATGCCAAGGTATTTGTATGTATGTGATTGTATCATTTCTTCATGATCGAAGTAAAATTTAGCTTTAGAAATTTTGCCACTTTTACTAAAAACAATAATTCTAGTTTTGTTTAAGCTTACAATCAGGCAATTATTAGAACCTTGTCAATGCAATTCTGTAATCCTTTCTCACTAGATGATAACAAAATAAGATCATCAGCATATAACAGGCAGCTTAGAAGTGTATTATGCAAATGAACAGGGTCTTCATTCTTATATACTGAAAATATCTGTTAAATCATTTATAAATATTTTGAACAAACTAACTCCAATCTCTGGTATAAAAGTATCTGTAAGATTGTGATCAACACTAACCTGTAAATTGTTTTCTAAATACATGTCTTTTATAATGATATAAAAAGGTCCAGAAATACTTAGATGTTTCGTTAGTTTGTACAGTAGAGCAGAGTGTAGAACAGTGCCAAACGCCTTAGAAAAGTCGACAAAGCAGGCATATAGTTTATTATTATTCCCAGAGTATTTTTCGATTAGTGTTCTTAATACAAACATGTGATCTACAGTCCTAGCGTTTGGCTGAAAGCCTTTTTGATTGGATTCAATGATTTTATTTGTATCTAGATATTTTTGAAGTCTTTTATTCAAGATTCTGTTGAATAATTTTGGCATGCATGGCATTATTGTAATTCTACTGTAATTGGATGGATCGTTTGGATCACCACCTTTGTACAAAGGTTTTAAATAGTCACTATTCCATAATTCTGGATAAGATCCAGATGAAATAATTAAATTGAATAACTTAACAATACAGTGCACAATGTAAATTTGACTACATTTTAACATTTCATTTTTTATCCCATCAAAGCCAGCTGACTTGTTATGTTTTAAACATTTAATTGCTAAGAGTACTTCTTTTTCCATAATAAAATAAACTAATTCATTAAAGGTTTTAATGTTTTCATTTAGTGACAGTAAGTTTTGAAATTATTATTTTTTTGTCCTTAAACTGATATTTTGTATAAGTCAGTTTGGCAATGAGAAAAAGTACCTGAGGATGAGAATATTATGCCAAGGTATTTGTATGTATGTGTTTGTATCATTTCTTCATGATCGAAGTAAAATTTAGCACCACTTGTCGCAGATTTCTTTTTTATTTTGCTATGAAAGAGATTTCATGTTGAGTCTTTCACCAGATACCCAGGCAGATGTTATTGAAGCTTTTAATGACACCTCTCGGTATCTGGATGACATACTGAACATTGACAACCCTTTCTTTCCAACTATGGTTGAAAATATTTATCATAAAGAACTTCAGCTTAATAAAGCTAATTTATCGGATAATAACGCATCTTTTCTTGATTTAGATCTCTCGATTGAAAATGGTGAAATAATTAGCAAAATCTATGACAAGAGAGATAATTTTAATTTTGACAGTGTTAATTACCCACACTTGGATGGGGATGTTCCCCGAGCAACTTCTTATGGGGGTATATGTGTCTCAACTTATTCGTTATTCAACTTATTTCGTTCCTCGAGTTGAGGACTTTAATATTCGTAATCTTTGTAACTAAAAAGCTACTCAGTCAGGGTTACCGTTACCATAAACTTCGTAAAACCTTTGCAAAATTTTATTATCGTAACACCGATCTTCTTTCCAAATACAAAAGTAATTTAAGGACTCTTCTGCGACAAGGACTACCACAACCTGACTTCTATGGTGATGTGATTTATAAACTTCGTAAGATTCTTGGTCATGATCACTTTCATACTATCTTTGTTAAACTTGTTAAAAAGTTTATCAAAAGAGGTTATGACCCTATCATTTTGCAACGTACTGCATGCTTGGTGGTGGACCCTTTTACAGTTCGCCACTATGCTTTCCTTTTTAATTGTACGATGACCGGACAGGCTGTGGACCCTATGATGACGCCTACCTAAAGCCCATTGGGACGGTGGCGTTTGATGTTTGTCTATGATCTTTCCTGTCGTGCCCTTAATGGTTTATTCTCTTGTTACTCTGGCTTCTGCCAAGTCATTGAGTACCTTCATTGTGGCTTTCTAGGCTATTGTTTTTTTTTTGTATTATATTTACATGGGCATATTTGTGTTTTACCTATATTGCCTATTGATGCTGCCTTGTTGGTTAGAGATTATATCATGGCGGGGATTTCTTTATTTGCACTGTCCTGTTTTAATGGGATGACATTAGGGTAAGTGTGAGGTTTGGTGCACCCTAGAACCGGTTTACACCCCCAGTGGCTTTTGTTGCCACTGACCGTTTCAATGCGGTAGCCCTATTGTCAACCCTTTTGTGTTTGTGATGTCGTTTGCATTTTTTATTACTTTTGCCTTCTCGTTTGTCTGCTTGCGTGTTTAGTTTGGTGTTTTGTGGTTGACTGTCTTCCTTTAATGCTGCTTTCCCTGTCCGATATTTTTATCTTTCTTTAATTGAGAAATGTTTTGAGAAATATTCAACCCAGGAATCTTCAGAGATATTTTTACTAGGGTCATTAGTTATCTTGTCCTCTTTAAGTTATTTTATGAGGTTCCAGTTTTCATTTGGGTCATTGTCATACAAGGAATTTAGTTCATCAATAACACAAGACTTAAACTGTTAACATTTTTGTTTACATGCACGACTGTATGTCTTACGAAATTTAAAATTACCGGATCACCTGGATTTTTAGAGTACAGTCTACCCCTGCGTTTTAATTCCCTTCTCATTAAGGATACATCCGTATCAAACCATTTCTGTTTAATTGTTTTTATTTTCTGTTTCTTGCATTTGACATTTTTTCTGAGTGATTTTTTTACATGCAGTGAACATGATATCATTAAAACAATTAAGGGTATTATTGACAATCATCGTGTTATTCTCACTGTCAGTAGATAATTTATTTGATAAAAAACTGTCAATTTTTATTTTGTACCTCAGTGGTGCAAAAAGCTTCTTGAAATGCAGTTAAGGAGTTGTTCTCCCAAATATAGTGACCTGGCATTTCTCTTATATGTAGAATATTATGCCAGTGCCTTTTACTATCAAGTTTATTAGGCGAGGCTTAGAAAACGAAGAATGGCGAGGCTCTGCTGTTCGCTTTCGTGCCGAGCCTAATAAACTTGATAGTAAAAGGCACTGACATAATATTCTATTTATCATGTAGATTATCCATATTTTCTGTATGAATTACTATTATTACCTATTTCTCAGAATGGTACTCTTATCGAGGACGTCGCCTTGTTTTTTTTGTTTGTTTGTTTTATGACGTCAGATAACGTTACGTACAATAAACGCCGATGGATTCCGCATTGATTTGCTTTATTGGTCAGTGCCTAATTAAAGCAAAATTTAATAGGACACCCTTTTATTAGGCAGAAAAGTGCATATCTGCATGATAAATTTACTTTATTAACTGTTTCTTTAACCTGAAATTTTGATAAAATATAGACCGAAAGCTTCGCATGATCTGATAATAATGGTAAGTGGTCATGAACATTACATTTACATTATATAAAATACTATCCGATATAATACAATAATCTACAACCAGAGAGATCTCCAAAAGCCTTACCATTTAAAATATGTAAATTTGCTGATATACACATATCTAGAAAATCCCTCTCCCTCGAACAGCATATACTGTCCTGACTATTTCTTTGGATAACATGTTTGTTTACTAGAGTATTCACAGGAAAAGGGATATGTTCGTCATTATTATCTAAATTTTCTGCCTCATTTCCAGTTCTTGCATTTGTGTCGCCACATATTAAAATATCGCCCATGGTGTTATACTTATAAATATCCTTTTCAACGATATTTAATATATCAAGGTTATGTCTAACTACATAAGAGGAATGTGCTGGTGCCATGTAGGTAACTGATAAGTTTTTCTCTCTAGGACGAGGAATAGAGACACACATCGCTATCACACTTTACTTCTTGCAGACAAAATATATCATATGACTGAATTTCTTGCTTAAAACAATTGTCATTTGACTTGTCATAATATTTAGAGGCCATATGGTTGATATTTCAGCAGCCTATCTTTAACTGGTTTCTCATAGTTTCTATAGAAAGAACAACAGTAGTATCTGTTTTCCACTGTTTAAACATGTAAACATATTAATAACATATTTTACATCTAAGTATAGCATTAAACATCTAGTATAAACATAACAATATTATTTAATCAACAACTTTGCTTGTTCAATTAGAACAATATTACAAAGTTAACCCCTAACCCACTGTACATATACCTCCCATCTACACAGGACTAATGTTGTGACATGTGCATATACCTCCCATCTACACAGGACTAATGTTGTGACATGTGCATATACCTCCCATCTACACAGGACTAATGTTGTGCCACATATGTGTTACTTTCTTATTAGTTGCTGGTTACTTTCATTTGTACATCATGTTATTTACATATGAGCCACACATGTAAATGATACATACACTAAACCAAATTGCTAAGTATCAACCTAAGAATTTGTCAATAATATTCTCATTGTTTTGTGTATTTTGTGCTTGATTACAGATATAATTAAACTGCAAAATAATGAGTGTAAATCGTCTACTCTGATTGCATGAACATATTTTAAAACTTTTAAGTCAATGTGTTTTCTTAGAAATAAGTTATAACACTTATACAACTGGGTATATAGGGTTTTATTAAGTACTTCGAATTAGTGAAGCTTTCGATGTTCCTAATTCTAAAATATGCTTGTTAAAATTATTTTGACATCATGTTTTACTAGCATTACCACTACAAATGCGTTTGCAAAAGAAATTTTCGAAATATTTAATGTTAACGCTGAATTACAGTTACTTGAATTTCAAACAATATTCAATTTAAAGGGGAGGTAATTTAAGATTATCCATATTTCATTTTTTTATAGACGGAGAATCTGCGATGAAGGGGTCAAATGTTTATGTTTTTTTTCTATTATTTCATACCAATTTTAAGAATTTTATATCTTTAAGCGATCTTTGACTCATGTTATGTGTTTTATCAGCACATTTCATGTTCTATCTATCTGTTCATACTGCTATACTCCCCTTACGGGTATTTTAAGCAGGAAAAAGTGCGTTTGTCGGTGAGAATAGTGAGAAAAGCTAAAAGTAGATAGATAAGACTATCTAAGTGAATAAGTGAAATAAAGGAGTGTTAATAGAAGAAATAAAAAGAGTTTAAAAACAACAACTTCCGGATCTCAATGGTGATTTAACTGGCTGACTGACTGCCTAAACAGATCTATGTTTGGCAGGACAGCAATACTATGAGGAAGCGAATTCCATAATGTGACTGTATGGGGAAAAAAAGAAAATTTGTAGAAGTTTGCATTTGTATGAATTTGTATGAGAGAATTCGGGTGCATGTGTCTTGTCATTCTGATAGGGTGTTGGAGATAAGGAGGCATTGGAATTTCAACCTGGTGATGGAATATTTTATAAAACATTAACAATTTTGAGTCAATTCTTCTGTCTTTTAATGTTCTCCAGCCAAGATTTGTTTGCATATCTGTTACACTGTGATATGGTGAATAGTTGTTTTTTACCCATCTGACTGCACGCCGTTGTATAATTTCTACCTTATTTATGTTAGTGAGAGTGTATGGTGACCAGACTGTGGATGCGTATTCTAGTTGTGGCCTAACGAGAGTGGTATATGCAAGTTCGCGTACTTTTTCGTGTTTTGTGGGTATGTTTCTTTTTAGGAAGCCTAAAGTTCTGTTTGCTGTTGTTGTGATGCGATTTATATGTGTGTTCCAGGATAAATCATGAGATATGTCCACGCCTAGATATTTTGCATCCGACAGCGCTTCTAGTGTTTGACCATGAAGTATATATTGGTGTTTTAGGGAGTTTTTATTTCTGGTTATATGGAGAACTTGACATTTACTGGGATTGAACTCCATGTCCCACTTGGACTCCCATTTCTCAAGAAGAAGAAGATCAGATTGTAGTGTTTGACAGTCAGACGGGTTATTTATAGTGATGTAGACTGCGGTGTCATCTGCAAATAATCTCACTTGTGAGGCTATAGAATCAGGGAGATCATTTATGTAAAGAAGAAAGAGAAGGGGTCCGAGAACAGAGCCTTGTGGCACACCAGATGTTACAGGTACCTCAGAAGAAGTATCCCCATCTAGAACAACAGTTTGAGATCTACCAATGAGAAAGGAGTGAATCCACTTAGTAACAGCCGGTGAGGCGCCATGTTCGTGAAGTTTAAAGAGAAGTTTTAGATGATTGACCTTGTCAAAGGCTTTACTAAAATCCAAGAGAATTAAGTCAGTTTGCTTAGAGAAAGAGAGGTTTCTAGTGAGGTCATCCACTAGTCCGAGGAGCTGGGTTTCACAGGAACGTCTTTCTCGGAAGCCGTGTTGAAGATCATAAAGTATATTATGCTGTTTGAAATGAGATGACAGGTTAGAAGCAACAATATGTTCAAGAAGCTTACATAGAATGCAAGTTAGCGAAATAGGTCTGTAATTTGCTGGGTCGCTTGTATCACCCTTTTTGTACAGAGGAGCTACATTCGCTTTCTTCCAGTCAGAAGGTAGTTCGTCACTTGAAAGAGATTTCTGAAAAATAATTTGGACAATATCTGCAATTTCATTGGAGAGTTCTTTAAGGAGTAGAGGTTTAATGTTATCTGGTCCTGCTGCTTTATCTGTTTTAAGGTTTGTAAGTAGTTTATGAACTCCATTTTTACTGATTTTTATGTCTGGCATCTGTGGATATTTGGTTTTGTTGAGTGCATTTAGACATGATTGTCCTAGTCTGAGAGGTGACATATGAGAGAATACTGATTGAAATTGTCTATTGAGTATGTTTGCTTTATCTGTGTTGTTAGATTTGAGGTTTTGTGTCAGTTGATCCTTTAGTGGTGCAATGCCGTGCGAGTCTTGTCTGGAATTTTTAATGAGACTATAAAGTTTCTTGGTTGAAAATTTAGAAGATTCTGTTTTGTCCTGTTGTTGTTGCTGTATGTTTAGGATGTTTTCAATGTAGTTTGTGTGTGCTGTTTTGATTTTGTGTTTGATGATGTTTTTAATTTTATTTAGTTTTGTTCTGTCTCTGCTGTTTGATTGTTTACGTTTTTGAAATAGGTGATCTCTTTTCCTGATTAACCTTTTAATTTCCTGTGTTAGCCATGGCAATGATGATTTAGTCCCTAGTTTCTTAGTGGGTACAAATTTTGAAATACCTAACTGAAGAGAATCTTTAAATTTGTTCCATAAAAGTTCAACAGATGTTGCTTCGTAATTTAGTAGAATGTTCCCCTTAGCTTCTGTTATAAATTGTCTGAATCCTTCCCAATTTGCTTTACGATAAAGAGGTATGTTTCTTGGTTTTTGTCTGTTTATGTTGGGTTTAAGGTTTGCTGTTGCGAGAATGATGTTGTGATCTGCTATGCCTGCATGTATATCTACCTTGTTTATGAGTGTCTCATTTGATGTGAGGAATAAGTCCAGAATGTTGTCAAGTCGGGTGTTTTTGGTTACCATCTGTATAAGGTTGTGATCATCCAGAATGTTTGTGAAGCTTTGGTAGAGTTGGTGAAATCCACAGCCTGATTTTATAGAGGGCACATGTTCAGAGTCCCATGATAATTTTGGATAATTAAAATCCCCCAAGATCCATTTTGTGCCTTTATAAGGTCTTACAAGTTCCAGAGATTTTTCAAATTCTGTGCTACTGTCAGTATCTGATTCTTTTGGTCTGTAGTAGGCTGCCACATAAAGAGGTTTACATGATGTTATATTGATCTTAACCCATAAAATTTCACAATTTGTAGTCAGTTGTTTTTGTTCTGTTGCAATTAGACAATTTTTTACTAGAATGAATACACCACCACCTCTGCTACTGCCTCTATCCTTTCTAAATGGTGTGTACCCAAGTGAATTTGGAAAATATTCACTGTTTAAATGATCTTTAGTAAGCCATGACTCTGTGCCAACTACTATGTCTGGTCTGTGTATGTCTAGTTGTGTGTAGAAGTCATGTTTTTTGTTTACGATAGATTGAAGATTAATGCACATAACTTTGATTTTTGGTTGAAAATGTGTGTTTGTGTTTGGATTTGCAGACCTATCCTTGACTGGAGAATTTAGAGTACTATCATCTTCTAGTATAGAAAAACTATTGTTTGAAGAAATCGAGTGTATACTAAGGGACGAATTGGAGTAGTTTGGGTGATCGCAATTTGAGCACACCCATGAAAATGACACTTCACCTTGCACAAAGCCATCGTACATACCATCACTGATGCCCTGGCAGTTTATATGGAACCATTGGTTACACTTATCACATTCGACGGCCTGATCAGAGTCCAAGACTTCTAAATTACAACTTCCACAAGGGTAATCAGGTCCAGGGTTTGTTTCAATGTCAGATGACATGGATATCAAGAGTAAACAGAGGTACGAGAGAGATGACGTGCGTACTGTTTTCAACGGGAAATTTCCTCTTTTGAAATTTGCACAGATTCTTACAAAAAATGAGCTGCACATTGTAATTTTAGAGGGATACATACAGTTTGGGCGAGTACAGGCTCTGTGTTGCTCCCAGACAACATTGTCTGGGGATGCTGGTGTATGAGAAAACCTACAAATGCATACAAGAAGCAAAACTTCGAGCAGAATACCTGTAAACATGTTTTCTAGCGTAAACCGGAAGTACCGGAAGTGAATAATTTCAGCGGCGGGAATTTAATATTTTCTAGAAAATTTTACAAAAATACACAAAAACAATAATATAATGGCAAGTATGAATTAAACTTATTCTTAAATATTATAAATTTACTCAGAAGAGTTACTGATCACCATTTAAGAACCTAGAACCATTGTTTTTGAAGGATTTTCAGAGAGCTTCAGAGAAAGTTGTTGTTAGTTCCGACGCATGCGCAGAATGTTTTATGTTTCATATAAAGGGAGGGTAACTCTCAAAAGATGTAATAATTTAAGCAAAAAATAAATGTTTTACAAACTATGGGTCAAAACAAAATACTTATCATATATCTTTTTTAAAATATATTTAAAATAAGAAAGTTAGTTAAGATACAAAAGTTAATATTTAGCAATTGTGTTCAGTGTATGTGTCACATATACCTTTCATATTGTAATAATACCTCTTAGTCTATACCACATATGAAATGCATATATATCTTTTGCATATGAAACTATTATAAAGTACATATACAAAATGTAGCACTGATATTAATTTCGTAGAATATTTTAGAAAATGTTATAAAAACCTGTTTAATTTTAATGTAATTCATATGTTCATGTGTATTACAAAAAATAAATAAAAGATGTCAATGTGTATTACAAATGTATGTGTTACTTTCTTATGAACTACATATGTGAATACATATGTGTCACACATCTAAAACATATGAATTGCATACCTAAATATTTTCCTGGGTATACAATCTGATCTGGATCTACACTAATCTCTAAAGCACCAACATGAAATTACCCCAGTTGAAATAACAACGTGTCAGGTGTCCACTTTTACACATATGTTTCTGGTAACATATTTGTGTAACATATTTTAGTCTTTAAACTGTTGAACAATATAATATAATTACATGATTAACAGTAAATTGAACAGGTTAACACCAACACAACCATGAATGAAATTACCAAAGTTGAAATTATAACTTAATACCATATACCGCTTATAAACTAGTTTCCTCTTTATGCATAGATCCACGTTGACTTTGATATGGTAATGGTGTCGATAGAGGTTCTCACATATATTCCACAGTCTTTATACACTCCCGTTGACTTTGATATGGTAATGGTGTCGATAGAGGTTCTCACATATAGTCCACAGTCTTTATACACTCCCGTTGACTTTGATATGGTAATGGTGTCGATAGAGGTTCTCACATATAGTCAACAGTCTTTATACACTCACGTTGACTTTGATATGGTAATGGTGTCGATAGAGGTTCTCACATATAGTCCACAGTCTTTATACACTCACGTTGACTTTGATATGGTAATGGTGTCAATAGAGGTTCTCACATATAGTCCACAGTCTTTATACACTCCCGTTGACTTTGATATGGTAATGGTGTCGATAGAGATTCTCACATATAGTCCACAGTCTTGATACACTCACGTTGACTTTGATATGGTAATGGTGTCGCTAGAGGTTCTCACATATAGTCCACAGTCTTTATACACTCACGTTGACTTTGATATGGTAATGGTGTCGATAGAGGTTCTCACATATAGTCCACAGTCTTTATACACTCCCGTTGACTTTGATATGGTAATGGTGTCGATAAAGGTTTTCACATATAATCCACAGTCTTTATACACTCCCGTTGACTTTGATATGGTAATGGTGTCGATAGAGGTTCTCACATATAGTCCACAGTCTTTATACACTCCCGTTGACTTTGATATGGTAATGGTGTCGATAGAGGTTCTCACATATAGTCCACAGTCTTTATACACTCACGTTGACTTTGATATGGTAATGGTGTCGATAGAGGTTCTCACATATAGTCCACAGTCTGTATACACTCCCGTTGACTTTGATATGGTAATGCTGTCGATAGAGGATCTCACATATAGTCCACAGTCTTTATACACTCACGTTGACTTTGATATGGTAATGGTGTCGATAGAGGTTCTCACATATAGTCCACAGTCTTTATACACTCACGTTGACTTTGATATGGTAATGGTGTCGATAGAGGTTCTCACATATAGTCCACAGTCTTTATACACTCCCGTTGACTTTGATATGGTAATGGTGTCGATAGAGGTTTTCACATATAGTCCACAGTCTTTATACACTCCCGTTGACTTTGATATGGTAATGGTGTCGATAGAGGTTCTCACATATAGTCCACAGTCTTTATACACTCACGTTGACTTTGATATGGTAATGGTGTCGATAGAGGTTCTCACATATAGTCCACAGTCTTTATACACTCACGTTGACTTTGATATGGTAATGGTGTCGATAGAGGTTCTCACATATAGTCCACAGTCTTTATACACTCCCGTTGACTTTGATATGGTAATGGTGTCGATAGAGGTTTTCACATATAGTCCACAGTCTTTATACACTCCCGTTGACTTTGATATGGTAATGGTGTCGATAGAGGTTCTCACATATAGTCCACAGTCTTTATACACTCCCGTTGACTTTGATATGGTAATGGTGTCAATAGAGGTTCTCACATATAGTCCACAGTCTTTATACACTCCCGTTGACTTTGATATGGTAATGGTGTCGATAGAGGTTCTCACATATAGTCCACAGTCTTTATACACTCCCGTTGACTTTGATATGGTAATGGTGTCGATAGAGGTTCTCACATATAGTCCACAGTCTTTATACACTCACGTTGACTTTGATATGGTAATGGTGTCGATAGAGGTTCTCACATATAGTCCACGGTCTTTATACATTCACGTTGACTTTGATATGGTAATGGTGTCGATAGAGGTTCTCACATATAGTCCACAGTCTTTATACACTCCCGTTGACTTTGATATTGTAATGGTGTCGATAGAGGTTTTCACATATAGTCCACAGTCTTTATACACTCCCGTTGACTTTGATATGGTAATGGTGTCGATAGAGGTTCTCACATATAGTCCACAGTCTTTATACACTCACGTTGACTTTGATATGGTAATGGTGTCGATAGAGGTTCTCACATATAGTCCACAGTCTTTATACACTCCCGTTGACTTTGATATGGTAATGGTGTCGATAGAGGTTTTCACATATAGTCCACAGTCTTTATACACTCACGTTGACTTTGATATGGTAATGGTGTCGATAGAGGTTCTCACATATAGTCCACAGTCTTTATACACTCCCGTTGACTTTGATATGGTAATGGTGTCGATAGAGGTTCTCACATATAGTCCACAGTCTTTATACACTCACGTTGACTGTGATATGGTAATGGTGTCGATAGAGGTTTTCACATATAATCCACAGTCTTTATACACTCCCGTTGACTTTGATATGGTAATGGTGTCGATAGAGGTTTTCACATATAGTCCACAGTCTTTATACACTCCCGTTGACTTTGATATGGTAATGGTGTCGATAGAGGTTCTCACATATAGTCCACAGTCTTTATACACTCAAGTTGACTTTGATATGGTAATGGTGTCGATAGAGGTTTTCACATATAGTCCACAGTCTTTATACACTCCCGTTGACTTTAATATGGTAATGGTGTCGATAGAGGTTCTCACATATAGTCCACAGTCTTTATACACTCACGTTGACTTTGATATGGTAATGGTGTCGATAGAGGTTCTCACATATAGTCCACAGTCTTTATACACTCCCGTTGACTTTGATATGGTAATGGTGTCGATAGAGGTTCTCACATATAGTCCACAGTCTTTATACACTCACGTTGACTTTGATATGGTAATGGTGTCGATAGAGGTTTTCACATATAATCCACAGTCTTTATACACTCCCGTTGACTTTGATATGGTAATGGTGTCGATAGAGGTTTTCACATATAGTCCACAGTCTTTATACACTCCCGTTGACTTTGATATGGTAATGGTGTCGATAGAGGTTCTCACATATAGTCCACAGTCTTTATACACTCACGTTGACTTTGATATGGTAATGGTGTCGATAGAGGTTTTCACATATAGTCCACAGTCTTTATACACTCCCGTTGACTTTAATATGGTAATGGTGTCGATAGAGGTTCTCACATATAGTCCACAGTCTTTATACACTCACGTTGACTTTGATATGGTAATGGTGTCGATAGAGGTTCTCACATATAGTCCACAGTCTTTATACACTCCCGTTGACTTTGATATGGTAATGGTGTCGATAGAGGTTTTCACATATAGTCCACAGTCTTTATACACTCACGTTGACTTTGATATGGTAATGGTGTCGATAGAGGTTCTCACATATAGTCCACAGTCTTTATACAGTCCCGTTGACTTTGATATGGTAATGGTGTCGATAGAGGTTCTCACATATAGTCCACAATCTTTATACACTCACGTTGACTTTGATATGGTAATGGTTGTGTCGATAGAGGTTTTCACATATAATCCACAGTCTTTATACACTCCCGTTGACTTTGATATGGTAATGGTGTCGATAGAGGTTCTCACATATAGTCCACAGTCTTTATACACTCCCGTTGACTTTGATATGGTAATGGTGTCGATAGAGGTTTTCACATATAGTCCACAGTCTTTATACACGATGACTTTGATATGGTAATGGTGTCGATAGAGGTTTTCACATATAGTCCACAGTCTTTATACACTCACGTTGACTTTGATATGGTAATGGTGTCGATAGAGGTTTTCACATATAGTCCACAGTCTTTATACACTCACGTTGACTTTGATATGGTAATGGTGTCGATAGAGGTTTTCACATATAGTCCACAGTTTTTTTACACTCACGTTGACTTTGATATGGTAATGGTGTCGATAGAGGTTTTCACATATAGTCCACAGTCTTTATACACTCCCGTTGACTTTGATATGGTAATGGTGTCGATAGAGGTTTTCACATATAGTCCACAGTCTTTATATACTCCCGTTGACTTTGATATGATAATGGTGTCGATAGAGGTTCTCACATATAGTCCACAGTCTTTATACACTCACGTTGACTTTGATATGGTAATGGTGTCGATAGAGGTTTTCACATATAGTCCACAGTCTTTATACACTCCTGTGACTTTGATATGGTAATGTTGTCGATAGAGGTTTTCACATATAGTCCACAGTCTTTATACACTCCTGTGACTTTGATGTGGCAGCCACAATGTCGACAGTACTTCCAAATAATTTCCCTGACACTATTCAGCGTGTTCTGAAACAAAGAAGCAGAAGAAGATGGCGTCAATCCATTGATCTCCTGTTTAGCGTGAAATGTATCGTTTGTGCCTGGTCTACACTGATGCACGTGCTCGTCCAGATAAACTCTTTAACAAGTCTAATAATGATTGTATGAAAGTGACAATGACGAAGGATCTTACGAAATGTGTAAACCCACTACCATAGAAGTCAGTTGATGATAGTCTTCGAGAATATTTACCTGAAACAATTACGTTAAAACCTCGATTACAGTCCTGGTTATATACACCTCGGTTACAGTCCTAGTTATATACACCTCGGTTACAGTCCTGGTTACCTAGATTATAGTCCTAGTTATATACACCTCGGTTACAGTCCTAGTTATATACACATCGGTTACAGTCCTGGTTACCTCGGTTACAGTCCTAGTTATATACACCTCGGTTACAGTCCTAGTTATATACACCTCGGTTACCGTCCTGGTTATATACACCTCGGTTACAGTCCTAGTTAAATACAGATGTTCATGTAATAAGTGTATATACAATTATTTTCTATTTCTGGTTTAGACATATGTAATCACGGTGATATAATAGCAATCTTAAAACACTTCTGCGACAAGGTTTATCTCAACCCGTCTTTTATGGAGATGTGATTTTCAAACTTAGGAAGATTATCGTTCGTGATAATTTTCATGAGTTATTTACATCTAATGTCAACCCTTATATGTTTGTGATGTGTTTTTTTTATAGCTCTACTGGCCGAAGAAGAAGGCCACTACTGGCTGAAGAAGAAGGCCAGTAGAGCTTATGGGATGACGAGTTGTCCGTCGTCCGTCCATTAACGTTTGCCTTGTGAACACCCTAGCACCTTCATTATTAATCGGATCTTTACCAAACTTTGCCAGGGTCTTTATATCGATGAAAGCTTGAAAGAAAACGAAAAACATTCATATCGGATTAGTTTCACCGGAGTTATGGCCCTTGATTTTCTGAAAAATGCCACATTTTGCTTTGTAAACACTCTAGAACCTTCATTTATTATTTGATTTTTACCAAACATGAAAGGATTTGTTAATATCAATGAAATCTCGGATAAGTTCGAAAACCAGCCAGATCGGATCAGTAATACTGGAGTTATGGTCCTTGTTTTTTTCTGAAAATGCCGTTTTTAAACACTCTAGCACCTTCATTTATTATTTGATCTTTACCAAACTTGCACAGATTGGTAATGTCAAGTTCGAAAACCATCCAGATCGGACCAGTAACACCAGAGTTATGGCCTTTGATTTAGTTTAAAATGCTGTATTTAGCCTCGTTAAGATGATAGGGCTTTCATTTTTTATCCGATCTTTACCAAACTTACCAGGTTATTAATGTTAATAAAAGCTTGAACAAGTTCAAAAGCCCTCCAAATCGAAGTAGTAATACCAGAGTTATGGCCCTTGATTTAGTTAAAAATACTGTATTTTGCCGCATTAAGACGATATGGCTTTCATTTGGCCGGATTTCAACGAAACTGTGCAGGGATGATCAGTAAAAGCCTAGTTGTGCATATCGTCACCTTGTTCTGGTTAAATGATTTTGGCATAGTTATGGCCCATTATAGGTTTTAATGCACACACTTTGTCCGGACTAGTTCTCCTAGACCCCGGGCCGGATTTCAGCGAAACTTGGCAAGGTTGATCAGTATCAAGCCTATTTATGCATGATTTTTTGCGGAGTTATGTGGTGGAGACATCTGTTTTTACTAAAATGAAGATAGTTCTAATTTGGTATAGTCATTGAGGGACTCGAGGCACAACATAATTATATAAAACGAGTTTTGACCGCCTGCATAAAAAGGCCCCTACAGGTGTGGAACTTGCGGCACTTGCAGTAAATTATTATAACAGAGTTTTTGCCTTGTGATGCTATCTCCCTCCATACCCTTTGAGATTTTATGTTCATGTGTGGTGTATTTCTTCGTTAAGGATGTGCAGATGCACAAACATTTTGTAATTTGGTTCCGTTTGCTGGGGCCCCCTATGGAGTAATCGGGTAGAAGAGACATACAAAAAATACTATCTTGTCCTAATGTGCATTTATAAAACGGGTTTTGTTTCTCTAGCGTAAAGGGGCCACTCTACAGGGGTACTTGAGGGATTTGCAGTAATTTCTGTTCGACTACCATTTGCTCAATGCAGGGCAAAGGATTTTGTCATATGTGCCACAACAACTAATATTCCCCATCCCTCGTCCCAACTACAGACTCCATATAGCAAGTAGAGCGATACAGGACCTCTTGGGCCTCTTGTGTTTTTTTTAATTGCCCTGTTATTTAATATTTATCCCGACTTTTACCGATGTCATGATCCGTGTCATACAGCCGGATTTAGAAGATTTCAAGCGTCTGTGTGATTAAATCGTGCCGGAGAAACTAGAAAACGTAAAAATGTCGCAAATAAGTCAACAGAGGTTGATTGAAATGGAAGCGGAGATGGATCGGTATGTATTACTGTTTGTTATATTTTGTTTTTATTTAAATGTTCAGACTACGTTTAACTCGTGCTAATAAATGGAGAATAGTTTTATGATTCAGTTGCAAAACTGTGGGTGGGGTATGAAAACATCTTTCACACTGCAAACACTTTACTTTCTTACTTCATATTCTTCATCAACCTGTAATGAGGATATTATGATAGACATTCTTATTGCATGAATTGTGCACGCACACCTTCTTTTTCCAATAAAAACACAGATTTTTCAAAGAAGGTAATAATTGTGCTGTGTAAAAACTAGCGCATTGCTGATTATCATTGCAGGCGGTAGGCCTAAAGTGTGAAAAGGAGTGAAAAGGAGATTTGATCTACGAAAACGACTCGTAAAAGCAACATGTATAGCGTTATATGAAAAATAATTATGAATTTAGAAACCGACTAGTAGAATATTTAAATATGTTTGTAGTAAATAAATAAATGTAATCAAACTTTTAATATATATTTTTTTAATACTTATGTGATTTGACTCTCTGAAACACCTTACGAAAAGGACTCATAAAATCGATATATAAAGCCTACCTTTTTTTTTTAGTAATTTAGAAGTGTATTCATAGAATATGTTTGTAGCAGGGAGTAAGGCCATCAATAAAAATATGTTTGTTTGCCGTGCTCCGACCGACTCACCCGATTCGGCCGCGACTCAAAAAAATTTAATGACCTCGGGCCTAATTTTTTTTTTTAAATAATTTTTATTTTTATTTTTTTATTCAAATGATAATTTTATTAGCCAGAGTTGTTAAGTATCTAATCTGGATTGCAAAGGTTATCAAAAAGTTGCCTTAGTACAAAAATGGCATACTATATGCGAACAATATATATAAAAAAAAATATCTAAAAATAAGACTTTTTCCTTCCTTTTATACACATGAATAAAATAATTATGTGCAAGTCCTTGTGTTAAGTTTTAATAACCTATGCCCTAACAACGTACTAGGGCCTTTAAAGTGTTGTAGATTGGATAAGCTTTTGATGTAAAAAAAAAAAAAAATCCCTACCTACCTACCCACCCTCAAAATTCTGGGTAGGAGCACAGCAAACAATTTTTTTTTTATTGATGGCCTAAGTATACAGGGAGGAGACACGGACCGATTTGCCGTTTTATGTTGTCGCGTGTGTGTTTCATTATTGCGTGAAAATGACTACTTTCTGTTGTTGCGCGCGTGTGAAAAACAGCAAATTCGTATAAATTAGGCCGGCCATAAAAAAATTGTTGGTTTGCTGTTTCCCTACCTACCCACCAAAAATGGCACTACCCAAAACTTTTTATAGCAATTCTTTAACAATTATTTTTTTTATACTGTTTTTAGTATATATTTCTTTAATTTCTTATGGTTTTTTACTGTCTTCAGGAAAAAAAAAAATCACCTACCTATCTACCCACTTATAAAATCCTGGGTCGGAAAACAGCAAACAAATATGTTTTTAAGGATGGCCTTATTACATAAATTTACAAACTCAATAAACAATAAAGGTGCGAAATGTAAACATAAGAATTATTTATTCACATTGTATCCTCTGATACAGAGCGTATATTTATTTGCATGTATAAAAGCACATTTTACCAGACGGTTCCGTGTAACAAAGATGGCGCCACTCACCACTCGGCGCCAAATAAAAAATGGTGACGGTGTATAGCTATTACAAACAAGATACAAGACTACGGGTTATATTAGGCATTAATAATAACAAAAAGTTAATAGTAGACATATTTATCTTTGTCAAGAAGGTAATTTCACGGCGATGATTATAAGACAAAGCCTAAAAAGAGGTGATGAAAATGCCTCTTTTAAAATATCAGCTGAAATTTAAAATTGCTATTGCAAATGAGATACGAAGTACGGGTTGTATTAGGCATTATTAATAACAAAAAGTGAATTGAATTGAATGTTGTTTAACGGCTCATCAACACAGTATAGGTTATTTAGAGCCGCCCCAGAGAGAGGGGAAGGATACATAGGAATCCGGGAACCTGCCCTACTCTTATTATCGAATAGATTCCTATGGCTCTTTAACGTGCTCGGAGGATAGACCAACGGAACTCAGTGGCACCACGGAGGATTGAACCCGGGGCCTCCGGTTACAAATCCGCTGCGCTACCGACTGCGCCACGCCAGCCCTCAACAAAAAGTGTATAGTAGCCATATTTATCTTTGTCAAGAAGGTAATTTTGTGATGTTGATTATAACAGAAAGCCGTAAAAAAGAAAAACTGCCTATTTTGAGATGTTGGCTGAAATTTTAACTTTTGAAATGTAACGCGCTTACGATCGATTTACCTGTATCGATAAAATAGTAAATGGCGGCGTTCTAGCGCGACAGCATAAATCGATAAACTAGAGTGTTTATGAACCCGTGTCTCCTCCATGTATACTTACTCCCTGTTTGTAGTAAAAGAATAAATTGTAACAAACATTATTTTTTTTTATTTTTTTTCAATAATCATGTGAATTCAACGAAACTTGGTAGGGATGAGCATTACTAGGCCTTGTTGAGCATGTCATCGTCATGTTCCAGTTGAATGATTTGCGTCGGATTGATGGCCATTGAGACAATTTTTTACTAAAAATAACCTCTAGTTTCAATTTGGTATGGTTATTTAGGGACTAGTACTTGAGGCACAACATAATTATATAAAACGAGTTTCGACCGCCTGCATAAAGGGGCCCCTCTTGAGGGATGCAACTTGGGGAACTTGCAGTAATTTATTATAACGGAGTTTCTGCCTTAGTTAAAGGGGTTGATGCACTACTTTCAAACACAATTTATTTGAAAGAACGCTGAACAAGTTTAAAAAAGATGAAAGAATTATCAAAATGCCATGAAAATAAAGGAGATATATATAGGACTCGAGACATTTTGTCAAATTTACTTTCTTGTCCAAATGTGGATGCGTTTATAAAACAGGTTGTGTTACTCTGGCGTAAAGGGGCCCCCTCTGCATGGGTACTTGGGGGCCTTGAAGTAATTTATATTCGACTGCCACTTGCTCAATGCAGGGAAAAAGGTTTTGTCTTATGTGCCACAACAACTAATATTCCCCATCCCAACCACAGACTCCATAAAGCAGGTAGAGCGATACAGGCCCTCTTGGGCCTCTTGTTCATATAGAGATTGAGGATAAAGTCCAAGTAAAACCCTTTATTTTTATTTACTGAATATCTCAACAAACTCGGAAATGTGTAACTGTACTATACATACACGAAATATGGCCATTGTTTTATATGCAGGCATTGCGTGTTGTCTTCAGAAAACTGTCCGGGAAAATTGCAGATGGGGGTCGTTCCAGATACTTACCTATTTGTCAAATCAAAGGATTCATGGCTCTGTGGTAGGTACATACTACCATAAGGGCCATAAGTCTCGCGTCTAGGAATGAAGAATTTAGTAAGCAGATAAGAAAGGAATTGAATTGAATGTTGTCATCAACACAGTATAGGTTATCTAGAGCCGCCCCAGAGAGAGGGGAAGGATACATAGGAATCCGGGAACCTGCCCTACTCTTATTATCGAATAGATTCCTATGGTTCTTTAACGTGCTCGGAGGATAGACCGATACACGGGACCGCCCGGTTTACGTCCCCATCCTAAGGACGGTGATAAGAAAGGAGATGGAGCTGGCAGTGTGATAAGCCTGTATCAACTGAGAGTCTGTGACCACAGTTGGCAGCAGCCTACAGGTTCCAAACCTTAATGATACTGTAAAAGGAGAACTGATATATAAGACCTTCGTAGCTGCTGGTTGATATGTATGTGCAGTGTTTTTTTTCCTTATATAAGCGGTACCCATAAAAGGTACCATTCCCAATTGCAAAAAGTGTGTTTTTCATGAAAATTTCCAATTTTGGTGAAAAAGACGTATTTTTTCCAATTCAGTCGGTACCGGTACCATTCCCAAAGTTGTGGAAAAAAATCACTAATGTGTTGAGTCAAATATTATTGTACGTCTAGCTGTAGTGTTGGATAAAATCAGGACTGATGTCTGCTACACTGTGGATAATCTTGAATAGCATTGTCAGAAATGTGTCATTATCAAAATGACATGAAAAATAAAGGAGATATGACCTATTGAAAATTTGCAAAGAAACATAAATGGAGGCAGCCATCTTGGAACGATGATGTCATCACGTCGTCTTACCATATATGGCATATTGACAAAATACAATTTAAAGCAAAGAAAATCACTGCAAATTGATTAAAAATGTGTAATATGCCGTTTGCTTTGAACTATTCAAATAAGTATTATAATACTTATTTGCAAACAGGCCAGTTATAAATGTAGAAAACAATCACTAAACAGACAGTGTGAGTTTAAAAAGAAATCGAGATTACTGTGTGTTCTTCGATAAATGTGTTTGTCAAACATGTAATATTATAGGTTTGAACAAGAGATCCAGGCAGGAGATGACCTACCCAAGGTGGTGATAGGATCCAACACTTACAACCAAGTCTCTGCCCAACTGAAGATGCTCCGTGCTTCATCAGGCGTGTCTGCAGAGGAAAGAGAGAGGAAACATCAAGAGGTTGGATATTATTACTATTATTTATTATTGTTCTCTGCTTGTTCTTTGTCCTCTATAATGTATAGGCTCAACAGGGTCCGACAGTTACTTTTTAAGGAGTCCATCTTGGTTGTAAGGAGTCCATCTTGGTTGTAAGGAGTCATTCCGCACTGCTCATGTCTGGTTTTTTTCCAACACGTGTCAAAAGCATAAATTTACCAGTCTAAATAGTCAAATGTACATTAATGGATACGCTTGGTGCAAAGGAGTCGTAGGTCATGCAATAACACATTTATCGATAAATTCTTATCCCACAGTTTCAATATTTAGGAGTCTGGCGTACTGCCCAGCTTGTCAAACTATGGAATCTGGTGCCAGATCCAGGAGTTCGGGACTCCCGTTCATGTCGAATCATGTTCAGCTATAGAATTTAATTTATGAGTTATTTTTTAAGTCTGATTTTAGATATTTAAATAGAAAATGTACATGTACTTAAGGGTTTATATTAACAATTTAAACAGATACATGTTACTTTAAAGTGTTTTAATTCTTGAATGCATTAGGTCAAAAAGAAAAATAGTGTGTTTCCTATTGCATGATCTGAAAAAAATAGGATAGGTCGGTAGGCATTTTCCTTTTATGTTTGCCTTTTGTTTTTGAGCAAGATTCTGTGAGATTCTATTTATCACATAAAACCCATACAAGTTGATGATACGTCAGTTTACCTCAATATCAGAATGCCGCAGTTCAATTAAATGTTCCTATTACAAATAATAGGACACTTGAAACCAGAAGACCATTGCTGAACATGCATTTTACTAATTAGTTTAATAGTTTTATTAGCATCGCATTGTTTACATGAAAGAAAACTTATCAACTCATATGACATTCCAGGCAAATAATATGGCTTACCTGAACACTTTTGCTGTGTAATTCGGTAATAATTTGCATATTGTTATACCACCAGTGCCCAGTGATTACAGAATATATAGAATGGTGTTATATTTCACTTCCATGATATAAAGCTATGTGATAAATAATCGTTTAGGACAAATTGAAAAATTAAAAAAATCATAAAACGTTTTAGAAAAAGGGTCGGTCGGCAACCAGAAACAAATCTGTTTTTCTTTTTGACCTTACTAAAGTGTTTAAAGGATATAATTAAAACAAAAAATACAAAGTTGTTTAATGTTAAAATTAAAATGTGCTACTTAGTATTTTAATGTTACAGAATCTTGCTTTATTTTTGCCTAAAACTACTTTTAAGCAAGAACTAAGTCACTTGATCAAACAAGAGAAAACTTTGACTTTGTTTGTGAATTTAACAAAAAATCATTTAGAAACAAGGCCTAAATAATAAGGCCTAAAAGTTGTTGAAAACAAATGTAGGTAAGCAAGCATGCTTATACTAGTAATTGAACAAAATCACATTTCATATTATTGTTGGTTTGATATGAGTAAGATATTGTTCAGATAGTCACAGGGCAGCAAAATTTGTTTCTGAGTTACTTGTCCTACGTAATATTTGAATGGTCAAATTGATGAATTGTTAAAGAAAAATTGAATTTCTGATTTTCATGCCCCGAGTCAGTAATTGTAGTACAAGTTTATTTTCTCATGATATGATATAAATACATGTATAAATTAAATAGACAAAAGCAGACATTTCTTTTTTCAAGACACTTACCACTTTACTTAGAATCATAGTTGCTTGGCCAAATTTCCATCTTCAGTTACAAAGCACTATAGCACTTGATCTTGTTTACATAGGTTGCTGCACAGTTGAAAATGCTGCGGGCCAGTACAGAAGGGCATGCACGTTGGAATGAGAGGCCACACTCACCACCGCGAGATGACAGTGATGATGAGCCGGACTACGATGAAGACAGGTCTAGACTAGGTATGTACAGTGATGATGAGCCGGACTATGATGAAGACAGGTCTAGGCTAGGTATGTACAGTGATGATAAGCCAGACTACGATGAAGACAGGTCTAGGCTAGGTATGTACAGTGATGATGAGCCAGACTACGGTGAAGACAGGTCCAGGCTAGGTATGTACATTGATGATGAGCCGGACTACGATGAAGACAGGTCCGGGCTAGGTATGTACAGTGATGATGAGCCGGACTACGATGAAGACAGGTCTAGGCTAGGTATGTACAGTGATGATGAGCCAGACTACGATGAAGACAGGTCTAGGCTAGGTATGTACAGTGATGATGAGCCAGACTACGATGAAGACAGGTCTAGGCTAGGTATGTACAGTGATGATGAGCCAGACTACGATGAAGACGGGTCTTGGCTAGGTATGTACAGTGATGATGAGCCAGACTACGATGAAGACAGGTCTAGGCTAGGTATGAACAGTGATGATGAGCCGGACTATGATGAAGACAGGTCTAGGCTAGTTATGTACAGTGATGATGAGCCGGACTACGATGATGACAGGTCTAGGCTAGGTATGTACAGTGGATGATGAGCCGGACTACAATGAAGACAGGTCTAGGCTAGGTATGTACAGTGATGATGAGCCGGACTACGATGAAGACAGGTCTAGGCTAGGTATGTACAGTGATGATGAGCCGGACTAAGATGAAGACAGGTCTAGGCTAGGTATGTACAGTGGATGGCACAGTTCAAACCTGCTCAGAGCAGGAAAATTAGTTTATGAGTTACTCGTCCTTAGTCTTTAAATATTTGAATGGTCAAATTGATATATTGTAATTTATCTGAATTTCTACTATTCCTATTTCTATTTTTCATGCCCTGCATATAACTTCATGTGTATTGTTGATGACAGTAAGATCAACTTAAATCTGTAGCCACAATGGAGGAAGTTACCATCAAAACTCATTCAATCCTTTGGACAAGCATTGAGATTTTATGACATTCAGCATGTGAGCCTATTAAAACTTCCACATTTTTATGCTAAATTAATCTGATTGGAGTGATTCACTATGGTGTGAGAGCCGAATGGAGTTGACGGCTATTCCATTAAAACATACATGGGACCCCAGGAAGGCACTTTTGAAATTGAACACTCACTCATAGATGCAAAATTTTGAACATTGTCTTCCTTGGGCCAGGGTATGATTTAATGGAATAGCCCTGAGTCTTTTCACTCAGCAATTTACATGTTTTTTAGCTCTACAGATCCTATCTGTCCGCAAACTTTTTTTGTAGCGACTACTCTGAAACTACTGGATGGATTTTCATGAAACTTTCAGGAATGTTGCCCATGTTGTCTAGTTGATCCTAGCAAAAAATTATTTTGATGTGAAATCCAAGATGGCCACCAAAGCTAAAAAGATTTTTAAAAAACAAGTTTGTAGCGACTACTTCTTGAAAACTATATTAAGTGATATTGATATGGGACTTTTTCTAAAATGATCACCATCGGCATGATATTGATCCTTGTCGAAAATTATTTTGATTTAACATTAAACATGGCCACCAGCGACCATCTTTGTTTACATAGTTATAGCGACTACTCCTTGAAACTACTTCGACAGATTTTCATGAAGCTTTACAGGAATGTTGCTCTTGATGTCTAGTTGATCCTAGGAAAATTTCAGGTCAGCCGGAAATTCAAGATGGCCGCCACGGCTAAAAATAGATTTTTAAAAAACAAATTTGTAGCGACTACTTCTTGAAAACTATAAGAGATATTGATATGGGACTTTTTCTAAAATGATCAGCATGGCATGATGTTGGTCCTTGTCGAAAATCATTTTGATTCGTCATTAAACATGGGTGCCAGCGGCCATCTTTGTTTACATAGAGTTATATAGTAAAAACTTGTAGTGACTTCTCCTCTGAAACTACGTGAAGGATTTTCATGAAACTTAATAGAAATGTTACTCTTGATGTCTAGTTGATCTTAGCAAAATTCTAGGTCGCCCGGGAATTCAAGGTGGCCGCCATGGCTAAAAATAGATTTTTAAAAACAAACTTCTGGAAAACTATAAGTGATATTGATATGGGACTTTTTTTTTAAATGATCAGCATGACATGATGTTGGTCCTTTTTGAAAATTATTTTGATTCAACATTAAAAATGGCTGCCAGTGGCCATCTTTTTTTACATAAGAGTTATATAGTAAAAACTTTAGCGACTACTCCTCTGAAACGACGACAGATTTTCATGAAACTTCACAGGAATGCTGATCTGGCTATCAAAACCTATTAGTAGAGCTTCAAGGTCATTGACCTCTTGTTTCAAGATACTTATGTTATGTTTTATTATTGTGTCAGTGACATAAGTAAGGAATAAAACACACTGCCTTTCTTTTTATACTTCCACCGTCTTCCAGAAACACTTCAATGATAACAATTGATAAACTGGTTTTGAATGCGCCACTTCATTAGACTGACTTCATTAGACCTTTAGCATGAAGTAAGTCATTTAACCATATTCGTATATAATTATATACTTTTATGTATTCTTTTATTTTGTACTCCAGTGGACAGAAACGAGCCTCCAGTGAAGAAGCAAGCATTAGACATGCCCATTCTGCCTCCCCCACCGCCACCCCCTCCATCCATTACTACCCCATTTGTTCCTCCCCAGCTCAGACATCACCGCCCACCACCTCCCCCAGCAAGACCCTCCATGCAGGGGCCACCTAGAATGCGTCCACCACCCCCACCACGTCACTTTGGAGGCCCCATGGGTCCTGGTCCAATGGGTGGACCACCTTACGGCAGCCATGGAGGACCTTACGGTGGACCACATGGAGGGCCAGGGCCTGGACATTTTCAGCATGGTCCTCGTCCAGGGTATGGCCCCATGGGACCTGGCGGTCCTGGCCCAATGAGAGGACCAGGGCCACACATGGGTCCTGGACCTGGCTTCAATATGAACATGGCTGGACCCCGTCCTATGGGTGGTCCAATGGGTAGTCCTCCCCCACAAGACACAATGTCACTTGGCATGTATGGTGTAAGCACAGGTGAACAACATGCTACGTCAGAAGAGGAAAAAAAGGAAGATGAAGAAAAACCTAAAGTTATATACTCATCAGCACCTGTTATAACGGTGTCGTTGAAAAAGGAGAAAAAAGAGAAAAAAAAGAGGAAGAAGAAGCCTAAGGAGGATCCGGGTACTGATATACCAGCTTCATCCACAGGTATTCATATATTCTTTCATGTGCTATATTTATATATAAAGAATACTTTTGTAATTTTTTTATTTTTTATAAAAACTACTTTAAAAGCTTGAAAGCAAGAGAGCTTTTGTGATACTGTCTGGATGCAGTGGTGGTAGTTGTATAGCTGTAAGCCCTCCAAATTGAATATGGAGATCTAAATGATCATCTCTGTAAACTTAACAAATATTTGGTTGCCATGACTTAGTAGGACATATTTTAAGTTCGACTTTTTCAAAGAAAAAAGGTATTGTCATCACTTGATCGTCGTCTGCATCTGGGTTAAAGTGTGTATGTGAGCTTGTATCTCCTGAACTACATGACATAATGGATTGAAACTTTAAACATGTATTCAGCATCACCAGACATCATACAACCAGGTTCTATAACTCATGCTTTTATTTAGGTCCCCTTTTATTCTTACAAAATTGGTTGATTTAAACATATTTTATTGCCATATATGTACAAGTACAATGCAATCGGGTCAGGCCACAAGTGCTACCCACATTAGTTACGGCCCTTCCCTATTGGAATTTTACAGTCATTGACCTCTTTTTCCCTTCATGAAAACTTAACATTGGCTATTCTCATTTCAGTTTTTCTTTTAAAAGGATCACCAACGCCTAGACTATCAAGATTGTTCAAATAAAGTCCCCGGGGTCAAAAATGGCCGTGCCCCGGGGGTCCAAAATTTGTATATTTAGGTTTTGCATGTTTTTCATATAGACATGTAGGAAACAACTTCTTCTCTGAAACCACAAGGCACAGAGCTCTCATGTATTACATGTAGCATCAGCTTATGGTCCTCTACTAAGTTTGTTCAAATGGTGACCCTGGGGTCAAATTTGTCCCCGCCCCGGGGGTCACAGTTTTACATAGACTTATATAGGATTTTTTTTTAAAAAATCTTCTTCTCAGAAACTACAACAGCCAGAGGTTTGATATTTTGCGTTTACTATAAGCTTATGGTCCTTTACCAAGTTTGTTCAAATGGTGACCTTAGGGTCACATTTGGCCCCGCCCCAAGGGTCACATGTTTTACATAGACATGTATAGGGAATTCTTCAGACGACTTCTCGTCAGAAACCGCTTGGCTAATTTTGACCAAACTTCAAATGGATGATCCTTAGATGAATGCTTTTTAGATTTGTTAAAATTAGGTCAGCGCTACATCCAAGATGGCTGCCATTACCATATATGGTCGAAACTTTAAAAAATCTTCTTCTCCAGAACCGCTTGACAGATTTCAACACTTTTTCTTTTAAAATGATCGCCAACGCCTAGACTATCAAGTTTGTTCAAATAAAGTCCCCGGGGTCAAAAATGGCCATGCCTCGGGGGTCCAAAGTTTGTATATGTTTTTCATATAGACATATAGGAAAAAACTTTAAAAAATCTTCTTCTCTGAAACCACAAGGCACAGAGCTCTCATGTATTACATGTAGCATCAGCTTATGGTCCTCTACTAAGTTTGTTCAAATGGTGACCCTGGGGTCAAATTTGTCCCCGCCCCGAAGCGTCACAGTTTTACATAGACTTATATAGGATTTTTTTTTTAAAAATCTTCTTCTCGGAAACTTCAAGAGCCAGAGGTTTGATATTTTACAATTATTATAAGCTTATGGTCCTTTACCAAGTTTGTTCAAATGGTGACCCTGGGGTCACATTTGGTCCTGCCCCAAGGGTCACATGTTTTACATAGACATGTATAGGGAAAAACTTACAAAATCTTCTTCTCTGAAACTGCAAGAGCCAGAGGTTTAATATTTTGCTGTTGCTATAAGCTTATGGTCCTTTACCAATTTTGTTCAAATGCTGACCCTGGGGTCACATCTGGCCCCGCCCTGGGGGTCACAGTTATACATCAATGCTTGTTTTAAATTTTTTAATTTCTTTATTTTTGATTTTTTTATTTTCTTTTTTTTGTTATTTTTTTCATATTTTTTTTTTTAATTTTTTTTTTTGATTTTTTTTTCTTCATATATTTTTGATTTTTTTTTTGATTTTTTTTTTTTTTTTTTTATGATTTTTTTATTTTTTTTTATTTTTTTAAATTTTTATTATCTCTACTGGCCAACTTGGAAAACCAGCCAGATCGGACCAGTAATGACGGAGTTATTGCTCTTGATATAGTTAAAAATGCTATATTTAGCCTCTTTAAGACGATAGTCACTCGCTTCATTGATGTCATAAGAGCCATATTAGCCAGTAGAGCGACCACAGGCCCTCTTGGGCCTCTTGTTTTTTCTGAAAATTGTCATTTTCTGCCTTGTGAACGCTCTAACACCTTCATTTATTATTTGATCATTACTAAACTTGCACAGATTGTTAATACCAATGATAGCTTGGACAAGTTCGAAAATCATCCAAATTGGGTCAGTAACACCAGAGTCATGGCCCTTTTTTTTCCTGAAAATGCCATTTTCTGCCTTGTGAACACTCTAGCACATTCATTTATTATTTGATCTTTACCAAACTTGCACAGATTGTTAATATCAATGAAAGCTCAAACAAGTTCGAAAACCAGCTAAATCGGATCAGTAACACCGGAGTTATGGCCCTTGTTTTTTCTGAGAAATGCTATTTTCTGCCTTGTGAACACTCTAACGCCTTCAATATTAATCGGACCTTTACTTAACTTTGCCAGTGTCTTTATATCAATGAAAGCTCGGACAAGTTTGAAAACCGGCAAGATCGATATAATTTCACCGGAGTTATGGCCCTTAATTTGCTGAAAAATGCCATATTAAGCCTTGTGAACACTCTAGCACCTTCATTTATTATTTGAACTTTACAAAACTTGCACAGATTGTTAATATCAATGAATGCTCGGACAAGTTCGAAAACCAGCTAGATTGGACCATTAACAGCGGAGTTATTGCCCTTGATTTAGTTGAAATTGCTATAGTTTGCCTCATTAAGATGATAGGGCCTTCATCTTTCATCCAATCTTTACCAAACTTTACCAGATTGTTTATTTAAATGAGAGCTAGGACAAGTTCGAAAACTAGCTGGATCGGACCATTAACAGTGGAGTTATGGCCCTTGATTTAGTTAAAAATGCTATATTTTGCCTCGTTAAGACGATAGGGCCTTTATCTTTATTCAATCTTTACCAAACTTTACCAGATTGTTTATATAAATGAAATCTCGGACATTTCGAAGATCAGCCAGATCAGACCAGTAACAGCGGAGTTATGGCCCTTGATTTAGTTAAAAATGCTATATTTTGCCTCGTTAATTCAATAGGGTCTTCATCTTTCATCTGATCTTTACAAAACTTTACCTGATTGTTTATATCACTGACAGCTGAGACAATTTCGAAAAACAGCCAGATCGGACCAGTAACAGATGAGTTATGGCCCTTGATTTAGTTAAAAATCCTATATTTTGCCTCGTTAAGACGATAAGGCCTTCATCTTTCATTCAATCTTTAAGAAACTTTACCAGATTGTTAATATCAATGAAAGCTTGGACAAGTTCGAAAAACATCCAGATTGGACCATTTACATCGGAGTCATGGCCCTTGATTTTCTGAAATATTCTATATCTTGGTCTCATTAAGACAAAAGCGCCTTCGTTTGGCCGGATTTCATTGAAACTTTGCAGGGATGATCAGTACCAAGCCTAGTTGTACATAGTCACCGTGTTCCAGTTGAATGATTCTGGCGGAGTTATAGCCCTTTAAAGGTTTTAATACACAAACTTTGTTCTGACTAGTTCTCTTGAACCCCTGGCCGGATTAAACGAAACGTTTTAGGGATGATCAATTCTACGTCTAGTTGTGCAAATCATCGCCGTGTTCTGGTTGAATGATTTTTGGCGGAGTTATGGCCTTTTAAAGGTTTTAATACAGTTAGATCTAATTCTCCTGAACCCCTCGCCAGATTTCAATGAAACTTTGCAGGGATGATCAGCACCAAGCCTGGTTGTGCATGTCATCGTCACGTTCCGGTTTACAGGTATTTGGCAGAGTTATGGCCCTTTAAAGGATTTTGATACCACAATTTTTTTCTGGGCTA
This sequence comes from Cyrtodaria siliqua, assembly GCA_037043455.1. Taxonomy (NCBI): domain Eukaryota; kingdom Metazoa; phylum Mollusca; class Bivalvia; order Adapedonta; family Hiatellidae; genus Cyrtodaria; species Cyrtodaria siliqua. Next base: position 41,159 of record JAWPHD010012706.1, read on the forward strand.
GTTCTCCTGAACCCCTGGCTGGATACAGACGAAACTTGACAAGGATGATCAGTATCAAGCCTAGTTGTGCATATCATTGCCATATTTCGGTTGAATGATTTTTGGCAGAGTTGTGACCCTTTAAATGTTTTAATACACAAACTTTGTCCAGATTAGTCTCTTCAGATTTCAGCGAATCTTGGCGAGGATGATCAGTACTAAGCACCTATCATTGCCATGTTCTGGTTGAATGATTTTTGAAAGACTTATGGTCCCTTATACATAAACTTTATCTTGAGCCAGTAGAGCGTCCACAGGCCCTCTTGGGCCTCTTGTTTTCTTCACGAAAACTAAGTTTAAAAAATCTCAGAAACAGCTTGGTCACTCAATTTTTTTCACATGGTCATCCTTAGGTGAATGTTTTCCAAATTTAAATTTGTTAAAATTAGGTTAACACGACATCCAAGATGGCTGCCATAGAAAAATCTTTAAATTACTTCTTGTACACTGGGAAGCTAAGGCCGTGGGTTCAAATCCCACTGGAGTTTTTTTTTTTATTCTTCGTTTTTATGATCGTTCCCTGTTTGGATGCGTTTTTTCTTTTGTTTAATTTTTCTAAAGTTTGTAAATAAAGATTTTGCATGTTTAACGTAGACTTACATAGGGAAAACTTAAAAAGTCTTCTTCTCTGAAATTACAAATAGCCAGGGGTTTAAATGTTTTGCATTTGCTATAGGCTTATGGTCCTCTACCAAGTTTGTTCAAATGGTGACCCTTGGGTCACATTTGACCCCGCCCCTAGAGAAATACTTAAAAAATATTCTTCTGAAACTACAAGTGCCAGAGGTTTAATATTTTGCATTTACTATAAGCTTATGGTCCTCTATCAAGCTTGTTCAAATGGTGATCCTGGGGTCACATTTGGACCACCCCAGGGGTCACATGTTTGACTTATTTAGGGATAATCTTCAACAAATCAACTTCTCAGAAACAGCTTGGTCAATTTTGACCAACCTTCACATGGATGATCCTTAGATGAATGTTTTTCAAATTTGTTAAGATAAACGTGACATCCAAGATGGCCACTGTAGAAAAGTCTTTGAATTACTTCTTGTACACTGGGAAGCTAGAGCTGTGGGTTCAAGTCCCACTGGAGGAAAACTTTATTTTTTTTAATTTTTAATTTTTAGATCGAGATCAAAGTCGACTGATCAGTCATCAGCAGAGCTAATGCCGTGGTGCATCGTCTGTCCATCCTTCCGTCCGTCTGTAAACTTTATTTTGTGGTGACTTCTCCTCTGAAACTACTTGACGGATTTTCATGAAAATTCTTGATGACCTCCACTTTTTCCCAATTTGCAGATTTCACGTACATTTTTCCCAATGCAAAAGGCCCCTGGCCCCACTTAAAAAAAATGCAGAAAAATCTCTGGCAGGTGAGAAAGTTCTAGGCCCATTTTGAAAACTTTTATCTAGATGAATGGAGAGTGGGCCTGGAACGTTCATTCCTACTGGCACCTTATAACCTTTTTAGCTCGACTATTCGAAGAATAAGAGAGCTTATGTAATCAAGTCGGCATCTGCATCGGCTTCCCACATCAAGGTTTGCGTGTAAGCTGTGTATACAAGTCTATGTTTCTTACATTTCTTATCCTAGCACAACCAAATTTGGTCATGGGCTTCCTTATAGCATTATCTTAAGGACTGCATAAGCAATTTTGGTTCCTGCATAAGCAATTTTGGTTCCTGTAACCCATGGGCTCCCATGGTAGCCAAATTCTGATAGCACGTAAAATGTGTCCCATTTCACATCAAATTTTGCGTGTAAGCTATGTTTACAAGTCTTTGTCTCTTACATTTCTTGCCCCGTGTGGTTCCCGCGGGCCCCATTTGGTCACGGGGCAAAGAATAGGGCCACTGCAGATCCCTTTGGAGGGGTAGGCAGAGGGGTAGAATCCCCCCAAATTCATGTTCATTTTATCATTTTTTCTTCATGATCCCTACATTGTTTCAGGTGCCATCTCGCTCACATCAAAAGAGCAGTGGCAGAAAAACAATAAACGTGGCTCCAGCGTAAATGGAGTTTCTACGATAGAATTTGCAGCAACTCTGCAGTTCAGGGTGAGAAGGTTCTAGGTCCTTTTTCCATATTTTATCTCGATGTACATGGAGGATGAGCCTGGCATGTTCATGCCTGTTAGGCGCCATTTGACCTTTCATGTGTTGGTGCGCATTAAAACCCAATTCAGTTCAATTCAGCTTACATTTCTTATCCTAGCACAACCAAATTTGGCCATGAGCTTCCTTATAGCATCATCTTAAGGACTGCCTAAGTAATTTTGGTTCCTGTAACACCTGGACTCCCATGGAACCCAATTTCTGATAGCCCTTTCTATTTCACATCAAATTTTGCGTGTTTACAGGTGTATTTGTTACATTTCTTGTCCTGGCTCAACTAAATTTGTGAATTGATTTCCTTATAGTATGTTGTAAAGGGTTGTGTAAGTAATTTTGTCTTCTGCAAATTCTGGGCTTCTATGGAACCCAAATTGTGATGGCCCATAAAATGTGCAATAAAGGCAGATCTTGGTTTGCGTATAAGCTGTTGTATATATCTATAATTTTGGTTTGGGATTTCTGATAGCATTATGCATCTTATTTGTACTTTTCCCATATTAAGGCATGGGCTCCCTCCTCCCCGCCCACCTCCCCTCGCTCCCACCCCCCGCTCCCACCCCCTCCCCCATGCCCTTTTTTGTCTCGCCTTTTCGAAGAAAAAAAGAGACATAGGTGTTGCTTTTCCGGCGGCGGCAGCGTAAACATTCAAGTTCTGCGTTTAGGTCATTTTCTCACAAACTGTATGAACTAGACCTTTCAAACTTTGCTTATAGTTGTGTCATGGGTGGTACATCGCAACGTGACAAAGCAAATGTGGAAGTGACCTTGACCCTCCAAGCAAAGGGCAGATAACTTACTAATTTTTAGGTTCAACTTTTGCGTTTAGGTCACTTTTTCACAAACTGTATGCACTAGACCTTTCAAACTTTGCTTATAGCTGTATCTTGGGTGCTACATGGCAACATGACAAAGCAAATGTGGAAGTGACCTTGACCCTCCAAGCAAAGGGCAGATAACTTAATAATTTTTAGGTTCAACTTTTGCGTTTAGGTCACTTTTTCACAAACTGTATGCACTAGACCTTTAAAACTTTGCTTATAGTTGTTTCTTGAGTGGTACATGGCAACGTGACAAAGCAAATGTGGAAGTGACCTTGACCCTCCAAGCAAGGGCAGATAACCTTATAATTTTTACATTCAACTTTGGCGTTTAGGTCACTTTTTCACAAACTGTATGCACTAAGACCTTTCAAACTTTGCTTATAGTTGTATCTTGAGTGGTACATTGCAACGTGACAAAGCAAATGTGGATGTGACCTTCACCATCCAAGCAAAGGGCAGATAACTTTAATTGTTACATTTACATAACTTTCTCATGAACTAGAATTATGCACTAGATGTTGTAAACCTAATTTATAGCTTAATCATTGGAAGAAAACATATTCTATTTTGACATAGTTGTGTCTTTGGTAGTGCATCTTTTTTTTGGATGCCTGGATTTCATTTATGACCTTGATCTAATTTTTGGAGCTGATGATTGTTAGCTCTACTGGCCAAAGGCCTTCATTTTTCATCCGATCTTTACCAAACTTTACAAGATTGTTAATATCAATGAAAGCTCGCACAAGTTCGAAAACCAGCCAGATCGAACCAATAACAGCAGAGTTATGGCCCTTGATTTAGTTAAATTTTTTATATTTTGCCTCGTTAATAGGATAGGACTTTCATTTTTCATCTAATCTTTACTTTACCTGATGTTTTGCCTTTTTTTTTTATTATTAGTATATATATATATATATATATATATTTTTTAGCTCTACTGATCAGAGATCAGCAGAGCTTATGCCGTGGTGCGGCGTCCGTCGTCCGTCTGTCCGTCCGTCTGTCCGTCCGTCTGTCCGTTAACTTTTATTTGTAGCGACTACTCCTCTGAAACTACTGGATGGATATTCATAAAACTTTACAGAAATGTTGCCCATGAAGTCTAGTTGATCCTAGCAAAAATTCATGTTGATGTGAAATCCAAGATGGCCGCCAAAGCTAAAAATAGATATTTTAAATTCAAGTTTGTAGCGACTACTTCTTGAAAACTATAAGTGATATTGATATGGGACTTTTTCTAAAATGATCAGCATGACATGATGTTGGTCCTTGTCGAAAATCGTTTTGATTTGACGTTAAACATGGCTGCCAGTGGCCATCTTTGGTTACATAGAGTTATATAGTAAAAACTTGTAGCGACTACTCCTCTGAAACTACTTGACGGATGTTCATGAAACTTCACAGGAATATTATTCTTGATGTCTAGTTGATCCTAGAAAAATTTCAGGTCGGCCGGAAATTCAAGATGGCCGCCAAGGCTAAAAATAAATTTTCAAAATACAAGTTTGTAGCGACTCTTTCTTGAAAACTATAAGTGATATTGATATGGGACTTTTTCTAAAATGATCAGCATTGCATGATGTTGATCCTAGTCAAAAATCGTTTTGATTCAACGTTAAACATGGCTACCAGCGGCCATCTTTGTTTACATAGAGTTATATAGTAAAAACTTGTAGCGACTACTCCTCTGAAACTACTTGGCGGATTGTCATGAAACTTTACAGGAATGTTGCTCTTGATGTCTAATTGATCCTAGAAAAATTTCAGGTCGGCCGGAAATTCAAGATGGCCGTCACAGCTAAAAATAGATTTTTAAAAAATAAGTTTGTAGCGACTACTTCTTGAAAACTATAAGTGATATTGATATGGGACTTTTTCTGAAATGATCAGCATGACATGATGTAGATCCTTGTGGAAAATTATTTTGATTTGACGTTAAACATGGCTGCCAGTGGCCATCTTTGGTTACATAGAGTTATATAGTAAAAACTTGTAGCGACTACTCCTCTGAAACTACTTGACGGATGTTCATGAAACTTCACAGGAATATTGCTCTTGATGTCTAGTTGATCCTAGAAAAATGTCAGGTCGGCCGGAAATTCAAGATGGCCGCCACAGCTAAAAATAGATTTAAAATAAATAAGTTTGTAGCGACTACTTCTTCAAAACAATAAGAGATATTGATATGGGACTTTTTCTAAAATGATCAGTATGACATGATGTTGGTCCTTGTCGAAAATCGTTTTGATTTGACGTTAAACATGGCTGCCAGCGGCCATCTTTGTTTACATAGAGTTATATAATGAAAACTTGTAGCGACTACTTCTCTGAAACTACTTGACGGATTGTCATGAAACTTCACAGGAATGTTGCTCTGAATGTCTTATTGATCCTAGCAAAATTTCAGGTCGGCCGGAAATTCAAGATGGCCACCACGGTTAAAAATAGATTTTCAAAAAACAAGTCTGTAGCGACTACTTCCTGAAATCAAAATCAATCAGTAGAGCTTCAAGGTCATTGGCCTCTTGTTTATTTTATGCCCCCGAAATTTTTTCGGGGGCATATAGTAATCGCACCGTCCGGCCGGATTCTGTCTGTCTGTCCGTCATTCCGCTTTTCGTGTCCGGACTGTACCTTCAAAACCCCTGCATGGATTTTTGATTAACTTGGCACAAGTGATCACCATAACAAGACGATGTGTCGCGCGCAAAACCCAGGTCCGTACCTCAAAGGTCAAGGTCACACTTGAAGTTCATAGGTCAAAAACAGGTAGGCAATTTCGTGTCCGGACCGTAACGTCACAACCCCTGCAGGGATTTTTAAATAACTTGGCACAAGTGATCACCATAACAAGACGATGTGTCGCGCGCAAAACCGAGGTCCGTACCTCAAACGTCAAGGTCACACTTGAAATTCATAGGTCAAAAACAGGTACGCAATTTCGTGTCCGGACCGTAACGTCACAACCCCTGCAGGGATTTTTAAATTACTTGGCACAAGTGATCACCATAACAAGACGATGTGTCGCGCGCAAAACCCAGATCCGTACCTCAAAGGTTAAGGTCACACCTGAAGTTTATAGGTCAAAAACAGGTACGCAAAAACGTGTCCGGACCGTAACGACAAAACCACTGCAGCGATTTTTAAATAACTTGGCACAACTGATCATCATAACAAGATGATATGTCGCGTGCAAAACCCAGGTCTTCAAGGTCACACTTGGAGGTCAAAAGTCAAATTGTGTCCGGTCAATAACTCTGGCATTCATGGACGGATTTTCAAATAACTTGGCACAAGTGCTCACCACAACAAGACGATGTGTCACGCACAAAATCCAGGTCTGTGGCTCCAAGGTCAAGGTCACACTTAGAGGTCAAAGGTCAAATCGTGTCCGGTCAATAACTGTTGCATGCCTGGATGGATTTTCAAATAACTTGGCACAAGTGCTCACCACAACCAAACGACATGTCGTGGACAAAATCCAGGTCCATGGCTCCAAGGTCAAGGTCATACTTAGAGGTCAAAAGACACTTCGGGGGCATTTATCACTTACAGTGATATTTCTTGTTTTGATTTATTTATTTTTAATTTTTATTCATTTATTTTTTATTTTTTTAATTTTCTTATTTCATTATTATTATTTTTTTGACTTTTTTTTTTGGTGTTAACGCTGTGTTAGCAGGAAGCATTGCTGTGCCTATTGCATTTTTTTCCGGATTGTTGATTTTTGATGGAGTTGCGGCTCCTTGACATTTTTTTTTTTAATTTCTTGTCGGCGCTACTCCTCCTACACGGCTTGTTGGATTTCTACAAAATTTGGCAGGAAGCCTTAGTATGATGTCTAGTTGTGCAAAGCATGGTATATCAATGAAATTTTGGACAAGTTCGAAAACCAGCTAGATCTAATTAGTAACGACAGGTTATGGCCCTTGATTTGTTGAAAAATGGTTTATTGTATATGTCAGACTAGACACAGCAGACTTATTGCCCATGATTACCAGGTGAGCTATCTAAGGCCATCCTATCCCTGTTGTTTTTGCAATGTTTTAAAAAAACTACTGATGGGAATTTTATGTCGACAACCCGTGATATAAGAGCCGTTTTAGCCAGTAGAGCATCCACAGGCCCTCTTGGGCCTTTTGTTTTTAATAGAATGGCATTTTGTTTTTAAACAAATGCACTAAAATGTCATCTCAGCAAACGGCCAACTGGATTGTTTTTAGCTCTACTGGCCAAGGGCCAGCAGAGCTTATGGGATGGTGTGTTGTCCGTCTTCCGCCGTCCGTCGTCCGTCGTCTGTTAACTTTTCTTCAAACGACTTCTCCTCAGAAACCGCTTGGCTAATTTTGACCAAACTTCACATGGATGATCCTTAGATGAATGCTTTTTAGATTTGTTAAAATTAGGTCAGCGCTACATCCAAGATGGCTGCCATTACCATATATGGTCGAAACCTTAAAAAATCTTCTTCTCCAGAACTGCTGGACAGATTTCAACAGTTTTTCTTTTAAAATGATCACCAACGCCTAGACTATCAAGTTTGTTCGAATAAAGTCCCCGGGGTCAAAAATGGCCGTGCCCCGGGGGCCCAAAGTTTGTATATTGAGGTTTTGCATGTTTTTCATATAGACATATAGGAAAAAACTTTAAAAAATCTTCTTCTCTGAAACCACAAGGCACAGAGCTCTCATGTATTACATGTAGCATCAGCTTTTGGTCCTCTACTAAGTTTGTTCAAATGGTGACCCTGGGGTCAAATTTGTCCCCGCCCCGTGGGTCACAATTTTACATAGACTTATATAGGATTTTTTTTAAAAAAATCTTCTGCTCGGAAACTACAACAGCCAGAGGTTTGATATTTTGCATTTACTATAAGCTTATGGTCCTTTACCAAGTTTGTTCAAATGGTGACCCTCAGGTCACATTTGGCCCCGCCCCAAGGGTCACATGTTTTACATAGACATGTATAGGGAAAAACTTAAAAAATCTTCTTCTCTGAAACTGCAAGAGCCAGAGGTTTAATATTTTGCATTTTGCTATAAGCTTGTGGTCCTCTACCAAGTTTGTTCAAATGGTGACCCAGGGGTCACATTTGGCCCCACCCCAGGTGTCACAGTTTTACATAGGCTTGTATAGGGGAAAACTGAAAAAAATCTTCTTCTCTGGAACCACATGGCACAGAGCTCTCATGTGTTACATGTAGCATCAGCTTATGGTCCTCTACTAAGTTTGTTCAAATGGTGACCATGGGGTCAAATTTGTCCCTGCCCCGAGGGTCACAGTTTTACATAGACTTATATAGGATTTTTTTTTTAAAAATCTTCTTCTCAGAAACTACAAGAGCCAGAGGTTTGATATTTTACATTTATTATAAGCTTATGGTCCTTTACCAAGTTTGTTCAAATGGTGACCCTGGGGTCACATTTGGCCTCGCCCCAAGGGTTACATGTTATACATAGACATGTATAGGGAAAAACTTAAAAAATATTCTTCTCTGAAAACTGCAAGAGCCAGAGGTTTAATATTTTGCTGTTGCTATAAGCTTATGGTCCTTTACCAATTTTGTTCAATCTGGCCCGGCCCTGGGGGTCACAGTTTTACATCAATGCTTGTTTTAAATTTTTTAGTTTCTTGATTATATTTTTTAATTTTAATTATTTTTTCCTTTTTTTTTTTTAATGTTTATTATTTTATTTTTTTCCTTTTTTTTTATTATCTCTACTGGCCAGCTTGGAAAACCAGTCAGATCGGACCAGTAATGGCGGAAGTACGTCTCTTGATATAGTTAAAAATGCTATATTTTGCCTCCTTAAGACACTCGCTTCATTGATGTCATAAGAGCCATATTAGCCAGTAGAGCGTCCACAGGCCCTCTTGGGCCTCTTGTTAGTTACTAAAATGTTTACAAACTTTCATTTAAGCATCATTGACCTTTTTATTTTTAAGTCCATCCCCCGTTAGGCGAGACATGTGAATCCACGGATTTCTTGTTTTATTTATTTTTACATATTTCTCTGTTGTTTTGGTAATTTCTTACACAATAGCTATATTGCCCCAACCGCCCCGCCTCCCCATCAAAACTTGATTTTTTAATATTTTTTTTTTCATATTTCTCTGTTGTTTTGGTCAATTCTTACACATATAGCTATGTTGTTTTTACATATCTCTGTCCAGTGTATTAGGCAGAAATTCAAAAACTGGGTGTGCAAATATGCAAACAGGGTGTGCAAAATAAGTTCCTAACACGCGTTACGCGCCAATTCGCGACATGTGGGTGTCTCTGGGGTAATTTATTTTTACAGATAAAGGTGAAAAAATTACATTTTAGGTCATATTTCTTCTATAAAAGGAATACAAAACATACCAATATTGAGAAAGTAAGAGTTTGGAAGTGTAGTTAAGCCAAAAAGAATTTTTATTTTTTTATTTTTACCCCACCCACTCCCTCAAATATTGGCCGCGATTTTTCAAAAACGGCCATGCAAAAGACGGCTGCACGGTTGGCTGGCTAACACACTGTCTCTGTCTTGTTTTGTTTTATCAGTTGATCAATATGTTTCGACCCCATCACACCACCCCATCATCACCACCACCCAAATGTTTTTGTTTTTTGTTTGTTTTTGCGTATATCTGTGTTGTTTTGTTTGATCAAATCTACACCTATATCAATGATGCGCCCCTGCCCACCCCCCTCATTTTATTTGCGCCCCTGCCCACCCCCCTCATTTTATCTTCCATTATTTGGATATTAAAATTTTAATTTAAACGCAATCATTTAAATATAAAACAATTTAAATTAAATTCAGATACAAAGATGAAATATCAATAAAAAACCCAACTGAAATGAGGTCACAATAAAAATTGCCAGATATTCCCTCCCTCCATGAGTTGCCTTTCGACCACAAATTTCTTTAAAATGACAGCAATTTTGGATTAAAACTGATAAAAATGAAAAATAAAATTTCACACCCTGCCGCAAATTTTACTATAATTTGTATGAGATTCTAACTAATTTTATATCAGCCCGAGTTTCTATACCTGCTCCGCCCTCCAACCCTATTGTTTTAGCCTTTTTTCTGATGGTATATACTGGCTATATAATTTATTATTCTCTGTAAAATCGAAGTCCGACAGCTCTTGTTTGTATTGGTGCGTCGTAAAATTCAATTCAATTTACACAAAAATTAAATCAGCATGACCAACCTTAAAGTAGCTATCCCACCAGCAACAGTCAAATTTTACAACATGTATACACCGTTTCTAAACCTATTGACGACGAGGTATATATTTAACTTCCATTTTTTGAGAATCCAAACTCTAAAGACACAATATAAACGGCTTTAACCACCAGTCCAAACTCTAAAACTGCAGGGTTTAATTAAGAGTTACCAGCCCATAATTCATGTTACGCCTTTTCAATCACGGGTATTTTAAGAACCCTTGATTAAACCTATACTTTTAATTTACACGTACATTAATATATGACCTGAACAGCTGGATAGAGTTTTGATGAACGGTTTTGTAGTGTAATTCTGCAGTTATTTGGCGGGTTAGTTTCTTTAACCTGCTTTGGGTATTTCCATTTCCTGTTTATAATATAGGTTTTGTGTTTGGCTGTGGTAGAATGTTATTTTAAAGGGACACATGACAACCTTTATTTTTTAAAAACTCGGCATCCCGCTAGTTTTCCTGCATAACTTGCATTTGTTCAATCGTTACTATTAATTATAAGAATAGTTTTAAGCAATTTTTTTTTTTTTTGCGTATTATTAATTTTTGATATTATTGCACCAATAATATATTACAACTTATAGTATAATAAGACGAAATAGTGAATACTTTAACTTCGAGTTATTTAAATGTAACCAGTTTAAAAGTAAAAATGATACTGGATTTATAAATCGACACACCCATTTCAAACATTTTAAGATTGTTGTGTGGCCCTTTAAGAAATTTATCATATGTCGTAAAATATATGCACATTTATTACATAAAAAGTACAATAAATAACTAATAAATTAAGAACTAATCAATTTCATTTACATTTAACATGAGGACACCAAAGTTTTGTTTGTTTGTATGGCGCTTAACGGTTTTACGTCATTTTCAACACATGCAAGGCTATATATGACGGTCGATTTTTTGTGTTGAGGAAGACCACCCACTTTTCCTGGGTAGAACCAGTACTGTACACCTCCTGCCATCCGTATGAATGAGTTTTAACTGAATGTAGTTGAACATGTTTAGTTCTCTCCCATCTCATGAAAAAATTTAATTGACAAAGGGAACTAGACAGTTTGAACTGAATGTAATTGAACATGTTTATTTCTCTCCCATCGCATGAACAAATTTAATTGACAAAGGGAACTAGACAGTTTGAACTGAATGTAATTGAACATGTTTAGTTCTCTCCCTTCTCATGAAAATATATTATTGACAAAGGGAACTAGACAGTTTTAACTGAATGTAGTTGAACATGTTTAGTTTTCAAAATATTATTGACAAAGGGAACTAAGACAGTTTAATAGAAAAGCAAATAGCGATGAACCATGACAAATTAGACAGCCATCATAATAAATGGCGAAATTGTGTTTTTATTTACTTTTTGGAGAAGGGGTTCGGGGCCCTTTAGAGGGGGAAAAATTCTACGTGAATTGGAAAAGGCAGAATTTTGACGATGTTAAAATAAAGAAGAAAGATAGTATTTTTTATATGTATTAAGCCTCAGTCTTTCATTTAATATTAAATTCACATCAGGAACATGTTTGATGGACATGTTATGGATGGTCAACTAAGAAACAACATTTAAAATTTAAAAAAAATAATCTTTTTTTATTTATTTTTTAAGGGATTTTTTTCTCAAAAAGGGAAAAAAAACAACTTTTGGAGGAGGGGAATGGGGCCCCAAATTACTCATAAAAAAGCATTGCGAAACTTCCAATAAATAAACTGGTATTAATTAAAGTATACTCTAATGCATTACTGAAGAAAACAAAAGGGGAAGCAAAGCAACTTTCTGTTCTGTCCGAATTCTCTTCTCTTCTTTTTTATGCCCCCGAAGGGTGGCATATAGCAGTCGCACTGTCTGTCCGTTCGCGTGTACAATCGTGTCCGCTTCATAACTCTGACAATAATGGACGGATTTTCAAATAACTTCGCACAATTGCTCACCACAACAAGACGACGTGTCGCGCACAAAAACCAGGTCCGTGGCTCCAAAGTCAAGGTCACACTTAGAGGTCAAAGGTCAAAATCCGTTCGTCTGTACACTCGTGTCCGCTTCATAACTCTGACAATAATGGACGGATTTTCAAATAACTTTGCACAATTGCTCACCACAACAAGACGACGTGTCGCGCACAAAATCAAGGTCCGTGGCTCCAAATAGAAGGTCACACTTAGAGATCAAAGGTCAAAATCCGTTGGTCTATACAATCGTGTCCGCTTCATAACTCTAACAATAATTGACGGATTTTCAAATAACTTCGCGCAATTGCTCACCACAAGACGTTGTTGTGTCGCGAAAAAAAATATTTAATTATTTTTTATTTTTTTTTTATTGTTTTTGATTTATTTTTTTAAATTATTTTTAAATATATCTGTTGGTTTCATATTACATGTCACTTCGGGGGTATTTGTCACTTAATGTGACATTTCTTGTAGTCTTCATATTCTTCATTCAAACCGTACATAATTCTGTTATCATCTGCATGCTAACTATACTCTTCTATACTTTCAAACACTCGGAGGTAACTTTCTTTTCAATAACCTTCGTCCGTAAACAAGAAAATTATTTCATCATAAATATAAACTGCATTGTAAATAGTGTTTTATAGACAACGAATAATATTGTATACCATCTGCTAATGCTTGTATAATGTATCAAATGAATGATGAAATAAAATCATTTTATAACAAACAAGAAATGTCACTGTAAGTGACAAATGCCCCCGAAGTGGTTTTGACTTTTGACCTCGAAGTGAGACCTTGACCTTGGAGCCACGGACTTGGATTTTGTGCGCGACACGTCGTCTTGTGATGAGCACTTGTGCCAATTACTTGAAAATCCGTCCAGGAATGCCAAATTTATTGACCTGACACAATTGTGCTGACTGAAGGATTGATGGACGGACGGACTAACGGACGGACAGTGCGACTATTATATGCCGCCCTTTGGGGGCATAAAAAAAAGTTTTAATTGAATGCTCACTTCTCATAAAAAAGATTATTTACAAAGGGAACTAAACAGTTTTAATTGAATGTAGTTGAACATGTTTAGTTCTCTCCCTTCTCATGAAAGGATTTAATTTAAACAATGCATACATAACTTGATAAGGCCATAAAGAAAAATAGGTGTGTTTCCTATTGCATGCTCTAAAAAATTAGGGTAGGTCGGTAGGTTTTTTCTTTCTTTTTGTTTTTAGCGAGAATTTGTGATTTTCTATTTATCACATAAAACCCATACAAGTTGATGATACAACATGAAAGTTTCCCTGTGATGTTGTCAATTTACCTCTATATAAGACAGCCCCAGTTAAATTATATACACTAATCTTAAACATAAAAGGACACTTTAAACTGGAAGACCATTGTTTAACATGCGTTTTAATAGTTCACTAGCATCTGTTGTTTACATTAAAGATAAATCTGTCTGAACATATCATGACATTCCAGGGAAATCATATGGCTTTAATAGTTCACACTTTTGTTAATGTAATTTGGTAATAAGTTGCAAAGTTATACAAGAGTGCCCAGGATTACTGAAAATTATAGAATGGATTTTATGTTACACGCCCATGCTGTAAGCTATGTGATAAAAATCATCATTTTTGAAAAAAAAATTAATTTTGGAAAATGTGCTAGGGTCAGCCCCTTAAAACAGGGTCAGTCGGGCAACCGGAAACACATCTATGTTTCTTTTTGGTCTAAGTAATGTACACAAGTTTTTATGCACCCGTTTTTATGCACCCTAAGAGCGTCTGTCAGTCCGTACAATCGTGTCTGGTCAATAACTCTGGCATTCCTGGACGGATTTTCAATAACTTGGCACAAGTGCTCACCACAACAGGACGACTTGTGCACAAAATCCAGGTCCGTGGCTCCAAGGTCAAGGTCACACTTAGAGGTCAAATGTCAAATCGTGTACGGTCAACAACTCTGGCATTCCAGGACGGATTTTCAAATAACTTGGCACAAGTGCTCACCACAACAAGACGACGTGTCACGCACAAAATCCAGGTCCGTGGCTCCAAGGTCAAGCTCACACTTAGAGGTCAAAGGTCAGATTGTGTCCGGTCAATAACTCTGGCATTCCTGGACTGATTTTCAAATAACTTGGCACAAGCGCTCACCACAACAAGACGACGTGTCGCGCACAAAATCCAGGTCTCTTGTTCCAAGGTCAAGCTCACACTTAGAGGTCAAAGGTCAAAACCACTTTGGTGGCATTTGTCACAGTGATATATCTTGTTATTTTCTTGGTTTGGGGCAACCCAATGTTTCATTAAATACTGAAAGCATAATTATCATCATATTGAAAACTTATCTGCTGATGTCCAAATATAAAAATAAAAAAACAATAGATCTTTGATTCAATTTTTATATATATGAAGTACACTTACCTACTAAAATACAACCAGCAGGTGTTTGTGGTATGGCTATCATCTGAATGAGTGTAGTGCATCTAAAAACATCTTCAGTCTCTGGCCCTTATGCCTTGAATGATTATCAATAGAATCATGATCATATTGTTTGGTCGTCTTGTGATGATTTTGAAAAAGAAGTAATCCACACATTGTGCAGTTGGTCTGTAATTTCTTGATCTTTGTTTGCTCAGTTGGTCTGTAATTTCTTGATCTTTGTTTGTGCAGTTGGTCTGTAATTTCTTGATCTTTGTTTGTGCAGTTGGTCTGTAATTTCTTGATCTTTGTGTGTGCAGTTGGTCTGTAATTTCTTGATATTGTTTGTGCAATTGGTCTGTTATTTCTTGATATTGTTTGTGCAGTTGGTCTGTAATTTCTTGATATTGTTTGTGCAGTTGGTCTTTAATTTTGTTGATCTTTGTTTGTGCAGTTGGTCTGTAATTTCTTGATATTGTTTGTGCAGTTGGTCTGTAATTTCTTGATATTGTTTGTGCAGCTGGTCTGTAATTTCTTGATATTGTTTGTGCAGTTGGTCTGTAATCTCTTGATATTGTTTGTGCAGTTGGTCTGTAATTTCTTGATATTGTTTGTGCAGTTGGTCTGTAATTTCTTGATATTTGTGCAGTTGGTCTGTAATTTTTTGATGTTTGTGCAGTTGGTCTGTAATTTCTTGATCTTTGTTTGTGCAGTTGGTCTGTAATTTCTTGATCTTTGTGCAGTTGGTCTGTAATTTCTTGATATTGTTTGTGCAGCAGTTCTGTAATTCCTTGATCTTGTTTGTACAGCTGGTCTGTAATTTCTTGGATCTTGGTAAGATAGACTAGTTTAACAAATGGAATCAGTTTGAATTTAGTTTTAAGGGGCACCACCACAAAAACGTCATACGACTCCAAAATTAATGAACATTCCTGCCCAACCCTCTATACACATAGAACAATATTACTATTTTATTAGTCAAACAAATATGAACTGTTTTTGTTAAAAGTTGCTTTCATTTTAATTAATATCTGTATTGTCCACATAGCAACACCATCTTCATCATCACTGGAAAACACCACAGAGGTGTATCCCATGGCAGCAACTTCTGTATTCACACCAGTCAAGCCCGAAGATGATTTTCATGTAGCTGACATGGAAATAGATAACCAGTTCATTCCAAGTAAAAAAGAGAAGAAAAAGAAAGAGAAGAAGTTTGTGAGGATGGCGGCTGGTACAACGTGGGAGGACCAATCTTTGGCAGAGTGGGATCCAGGTAAGCTACTTGCCTTTATGTCAATTTATCAAGTAGACTGTTACCTACTTTCTCCGGAAAAAAAGGGTCACACTCCCGCTTTTTTATAAATATGGTGTGTTTTGGTTTTATTTGACATGTAACATTAAATATGGATCCAAACATTATCACTGGGTTTCTGATATATGGACCTGACATGTTGTGCTTCGCAGTAACCTTCTTCTCTAAAACAATTGACATGGTGTACCTACTTTTTCATTGATGTGACGTGCAAGCTTTGAAATATATCTAATTCCCATCAGCCCTCTGCCCCACCCCTGCAATTATTTTTTACCAAATTAAAAAAGAAACATGATTTTATGCTGATTTCAGTATAAAAGTAAATAAAGTGAAACATGCCCAGTGCAAAATTACTAAGTATTAGAAGTAAAAACCAATGCTAATAACTTCATATTACCTTTGGTGAGATGAAGAACCCTATAGTTTTATGAGGTGTGTTGGCACATTGTTATGGGGGTCTTTTGACACAACGTTATGGGGTCTTTTGACACAATGTTATGGGATCTGTTGACACTATGTTACAGGGTCTGTTGACACAATGTTATGGGGTCTGTTGACATGTTGACACAATGTTATGGAGTCTGTTGACACAATGTTGTGGGGTCTGTTGACACAATGTTATGGGGTTTGTTGACATGTTGACACAATGTTATAGGGTCTGTTGACACAATGTTATGGGATCTGTTAACATGTTGGCACAATGTTATGGGGTCTATTGACTTGTTGACACAATGTTATGGGGTCTGTTGACACAATGTTACGGGGTCTGTTGACACAATGATGTGTATAACCCATGTTTATTAAACTCCATGTTGCATTTAGTGAGGTGAGGAACGCTATTGTCAACCTTTGTGGATCCATGACCTTTACAGGTGGACTTGGTGGTAGGAAGACCCTATTAATTTTGGGTTCAACAGCTTAGTGTCCTACACCATATACCAATAAAGTAAGTTCTAGGGGTATAAGTCAGCCCCGGCCGTATACCAATAAAGTAAGTGGTAGTGGTATAAGTCAGCCCCGGCAATATACTAATCAAGTTAGTGATAGGGGTTTAAGTTGTCCCCGGCCGTATACCAATAAAGTAAACTTGTGCTAGGGGCATAAGTCAGCCCCGGCCGTATACCAATAAATAAGTACTAGGGGTATAAGTCAGCCCCGGCCTTATACCAATAAAGTAAGTGATAGGGGTATAAGTCAGCCCCGGCCTTATACCAATCAAGTGCTAAGGGCATAAGTCGGCTCCGCCTTATACCAATAAAGTAAGTGATAGGGGTGTGAGTCGGCCCTGGCCATATACCGATGAAGTAAGTGCTAGGGATATAATTCGGCACTATAGATCAAAAGTTGTAGTAGCTATTACTACATACTTCCGTAGCTATTACTACATACTTGAATTGTAAACACGTTTTCCAAGGAGAGGAACTTTATAAGTTTTCTTTCGTTCCAATCCTTTACTTCATATACTGTTAAATGTATTTATGCACGAATTCGAAATAAAATATGTTTAAACCAAAAGTTGTAGTTATTGTGCGATATAAAACTTGATAAATTTCCGGTGCTAAATAAAATTGTGCTGTATAAATTGAGACATTTAAAACAAATTGTAAAACAATAAAGAATGCATTCTGTATTTCAGATGACTTTCGTTTATTTTGTGGTGATCTTGGCAATGAAGTTACTGACGAAACACTTGCACGAGCTTTTAGTAAATATCCATCATTTGTAAAAGCCAAAGTGTTAAGAGATAAACGCTCAAACAAAACTAAAGGATATGGCTTTGTTAGTTTTAAGGACCCAAACGACTATGTTAGAGCAATGAGAGAAATGAATGGTAAGTGTAGATTATAGTACCTTTTCGCACAAATATACAACTGAAATGTGTTTATTGAATGGCTCATCTACATATAGTCAACGAAACTGAATTGAATGTTGTTTAACGGCTCATCAACACAGTATAGGTTATTTAGAGGATACATAGGAATCCGGGAACCGCGCCCTCTTATTATCGAATAGATTCCTATGGTTCTTTAACGTGCTCGAAGGATAGACCGATACACGGGACCGTCCGGTTTACGTCCCCATCTGACGGACGAGGCTGAGGGAAAGTGTCTTGCCCAAGAACACACCGATGAAACTCAGTGGCACTAAGGAGGATTGAACCCAGGACCTCCGGTTACAAATCCGCCGTGCTACCGACTGCGCCACGCCAGCCCTTTAACCCAACAAATAACGGCAAAATTACACTACAAAACCATTTATCAAAACTATCCAGTTATTCAGGTCATATAAGAATGTATATGTGCTGATTAAAAGTATAGTTTATACATGGGTTATTTAAATATCCGTGATTGAATATGCATAAATTGAATTATGAGTTGGTAACTCTTAATTTGACGATACAGTTTTGGGGTTTGGCCTGACTAGTTAAAGCCATTTATATGGTCTATGAAGTTTTGATTCCCAAAATATATGTATTTATATATATACCTTGTCGTCGTCAGTAGGTTTAGAAACGGTGTACATCTGTTGTCAAATTTGGCTATTGTTGGTGGGATAGGGACTCTATTAAAGGTTAGTTAGAATCACTCATAAAGAGAGGAAACATAGAGATCAGGGCCACATTTTATTAAACATCTTACATTAGGCCACAAAAAATTAATGTTCTCAGGCCACTTTTTCTGAGAAGAGATGCGAGCGGGCGCATTTTTTTTTACCATTTTACAGTGGTCAACAGACACGCGGGTGCTTTTTTTTTTATCCAAACTTTTAATTCCAATACATGTATTGATGCAAAATATCTCGAAATACATGTGCAATAACCAGTTGGATCAGCTCATCTCTATTGTCGATCATTACCTTATCATTTCTTCCCGACTTATGCTTCTTTCAATCACAATAAGTCCGTATATTTGTATTAGATCACGCATGAACTATTGCATGTTGTTGTGAGCTCCTAGATTGGTACCTGTACAACTGCAACACTCACAAGCTAGCGAGCAGAGCGGCAGATAGTCGGCCGCGCACCAGTCTACCCACAAGGGGATTCCCCTGAGGTAGTTGCATGTAAAAACCGGAACGAACTTGAATGCGGAACATTTTTTTTGAAATTTCGGTTTTGCGAATTTCCAATTTTTATTTTATTACTTTTGAGATAAAATCGGCAATGCGGCACCAAAAAAAGACATGCGGACGGGCCTGAGAACCAGGTAATTAATTTGTTATGGCCTTATGTGCAGAAGTATCAAATGTATAAGAAAATGAAATGAAACAGCGTTCATTTGTGAATTGTACATCAAAGAATTTAAGAAATTAACTTACGATCAATATTGTTGTAAGTTGTTTCATAAAACGGGGCCCTGGTGTCAGCCTACTTGAAATCCTGAGGGTTAAAGCATGTTAAAGATGAATTGGATTCTAGTAAGAGGAGAGCAGTTTCCCGGAATATTATGTACCCTTCTCTCTGTTTGGGGCATCTCTTAATAAACTATAATGTGTTTATCAGCCATTAAAAAACATTTAATTCAATTCACCTATCTCTGTCAATGGAATATAATATCTAGATCACCCAACTCTTTCTAAGGAATATTATATCAACCCATCCAGAATCACTCATTACCAATGTCTATAGAAAATATCTAGAATGATCTAGAATCTCCCTTCCAGAATCACTCATTACCAATGTCTATAGAAAATATCTAGAATGATCTAGAATCTCCCTTCCAGAATCACCCATTACCAATGTCTGTAGAAAATATCTAGAATGATCTAGAATCTCCCTTCCAGAATCACCCATTACCAATGTCTGTAGAAAATATCTAGAATGATCTAGAATCTCCCTTTCAGAATCACCCATTACCAATGTCTATAGAAAATATCTAGAATGATCTAGAATCTCCCTTCCAGAATCACCCATTACCAATGTCTATAGAAAATATCTAGAATGATCTAGAATCTCCCTTCCAGAATCACTCATTACCAATGTCTATAGAAAAGATCTAGAATGATCTAGAACTCCCTTCCAGAATCACCCATTACCAATGTCTATAGAAAATATCTAGAATGATCTAGAATCTCCCTTCCAGAATCACCCATTACCAATGTCTATAGAAAATATCTAGAATGATCTAGAATCTCCCTTCCAGAATCACCCATTACCAATGTCTATAGAAAATATCTAGAATGATCTAGAACCTCCCTGCCAGAATCACCCATTACCAATGTATATAGAAAATATCTAGAATGATCTAGAATCTCCCTTTCAGAATCACCCATTACCAATGTCTATAGAAAATATCTAGAATGATCTAGAATCTCCCTTTCAGAATCACCCATTACCAATGTCTATAGAAAATATCTAGAATGATCTAGAATCTCCCTTCCAGAATCACCCATTACCAATCTCCCTTCCAGAATCACCCATTACCAATCTCCCTTCCAGAATCACCCATTACCAATGTCTATAGAAAATATCTAGAATGATCTAGAATCTCCCTTTCAGATTCACCCATTACCAATGTCTATAGAAAATATCTAAAATGATCTAGAATCTCCCTTTCAGAATCACCCATTACCAATGTCTATAGAAAATATCTAGAATGTTCTAGAATCTCCCTTCCAGAATCACCTGATGCCCATTCAGTATATCTAGAATCGACCAACTCTTCATAGAGAATATATCCAGAATCACCCCAGAAATTATGTATAAAAACCGAACAGACACAACAATAATAAAATGGTTAACAAGGGAACGCCTTGGAACGGTTCGGTTTAAAACAGGCTGCTGGTGGGTCTAAACCAGGTACTAGGGTGCATCAACCCCCACTCTTACGCGTGTTGGCATCCCAATTAAGCAGAACAGTGTAACTCTATTGAATATATACATGTATCAAGAAGCATCCATCAAGAACCAGCCTACTTTTTGTGTCGCCTTTTCGAAGAAAAATGCGATGCAGTCTGTCAGTCAGTCCGTCGCGAATGTTAGTGTTGGCTGTAACTTTCTCATTTCTTCATCAAACTTTCAGTATATACTCATCATGAAAACATCAACATAACCATACTAAAATATAAAGGTCAAGGTCACACTGGAGGTCACTAATGGGTTAAATACTCATTTTTAGATCGACTATTCGAAGAATAAGAGAGCTTATGTAATCACGTCGACGTCGGCGTTGGCGTCCCACATAAAGGTTTGCGTGTAAGCTGTGTTTACAAGTCTATGTCTCTTACATTTCTTATCCTAGCACAACCAAATTTGGCCATGGGCTTCCTTATAGCATTATCTTAACCGCTGCATAAGCAATTTTGGTTCCTGTAACCCATGGGCTCCCATGGAACCCAAATTCTGATAACCCTTAAAATGTGTCTATTTCACATCAAATATTGCGTGTAAGCTGTGTTTACAGGTCTATATCTCTTACATTTCTTGTCCTAGCTCAACTAAATTTGGCAATTGGTTTTCTTATAGTATGTTGTAAAGGGTTGCATAAGTAATTTTGTCTTCTGCAAATTCTGGGCTCCCATGGAACCCAAATTGTGATGGCCCATAAACTGTGCAATAAAGGCAGATCTAGGTTTGCTGTTGTATATATCTTTAATTTCTTATAGCATTATGCATCTTATTCAGACATATATTTGGGCATGGGCTCCCACCTCCCCACCCGGGCCCCCACACCTCCTGCATTTTTGTCTCGCTTTTTCGAAGACAACATTCAAGTTTTGCGTTTAGGTCATTTTCTCACAGACTGTATGCACTAGACCTTTCAAACTTTGCTTGTAGTTGTATCTTGGGTGGTACATCGCAACGTGACAAAGCAAATGTGGAAGTGACCTTGACCCTCCAAGCAAAGGGCAGATAACTTAATAATTTTTAGGTTCAACTTTTGCGTTTAGGTCATTTTTTCACAAACTGTATGCACTAGACCTTTCAAACTTTGCTTATAGTTGTATCTTGGGTGGTACATCGCAACGTGACAAAGCAAATGTGGAAGTGACCTTGACCCTCCAAGCAAAGGGCAGATAACTTAATAATTTTTAACTTCAACTTTTGCGTTTAGGTCACTTTTGCACAAACTGTATGCACTAGGACCTTTCAAACTTTGCTTATAGTTGTATCTTGAGTGGTACATTGCAACGTGACAAAGCAAATGTGGAAGTGACCTTGACCCTCCAAGCAAGGGCAGATAACCTTATAGATTTTTTACCTTCAACTTTGGCATTTAGGTCACTTTTTCACAAACTGTATGCACTAAGACCTTTCAAACTTTGCTTATAGTTGTATCTTGAGTGGTACATTGCAACATGACAAAGCAAATGTGGATGTGACCTTCACCATCCAAGCAAAGGGCAGATAACTTTAGTTGTTACATTTACATCTCTCTCTCATGAACTATATTATGCACTAGATGTTTTAAACGTAGCTTAATCTTTGGAAGAAAACATATTCTATTTTGACATAGTTGTGTCTTGGGTAGGAATCTGTGCATCTTTTTGGATGCATGGATTTCATCTATGACCTTGACCTACTTTCTGGATCTGATGATTTTTAGCTCTACTGGCCAAGGGCCTTTATTTTTCATCCGATCTTTACCAAACTTTAACAGATTGTTAATATCAATGAAAGCACGCACAGGTTCGAAAACCAGCCAGATCAGACTAGTATCAGCGGAGCTATGGCCTTTGATTTAGTAAAAAAATGCTATATTTTGCCAGGTTAATATGATAGGGCTTTCATTTTTCATCTGATCTATACCAAACTTTACCAGATGTTTTGCTTTTTATTTTAATTATTAATATATTTTTTTTGTTTAAATTTGTTTTAAATATATATATATATAGTTTGTTTTTGTTTTTGTTTTTTTAATTATTTTGCTCATTTTTAGCTCTACTGATCAGAGATCAGCAGAGCTTATGCCGTGGTGCGGCGTCCGTCGTCCGTTCGTCCGTCCGTCTGTCCGTTAACTTTTATTTGTAGCGACTACTCCTCTGAAACTACTGGATGGATATTCATAAAACTTTACAGAAATGTTGCCCATGAAGTCTAGTTGATCCTAGCAAAAATTCATGTTGATGTGAAATCCAAGATGGCCGCCAAAGCTAAAAATAGATTTTTTAAATTCAAGTTTGTAGCGACTACTTCTTGAAAACTATAAGTGATATTGATATGGGACTTTTTCTAAAATGATCAGCATGACATGATGTTGGTCCTTGTCGAAAATCATTTTGATTTGACGTTAAACATGGCTGCCAGCGGCCATCTTTGTTTACATAGAGTTATATAATGAAAACTTGTAGCGATTACTCCTCTGAAACTACTTGACGGATTTTCATGAAACTTCACAGGAATGTTGCTCTTGATGTCTTAATGATCCTAGCAAAATTTCAGGTCGGCCGGAAATTCAAGATGGCCGCCACGGCTAAAAATAAATTTTCAAAATACAAGTTTGTAGCGACTACTTCTTGAAAACTATAAGTGATATTGATATGGGACTTTTTCTAAAATGATAAGCATGACATGATGTTGGTCCTTATCAAAAATCGTTTTGATTCGACGTTAAACGTGGCTGCCAGCGGCCATCTTTGTTTACATAGAGTTATATAGTAAAAACTTGTAGCGACTACTCCTCTGAAACTACTTGGCGGATTTTCATGAAACTTTACAGGAATGTTGCTCTTAATGTCTAATTGATCCTAGCAAAATTTCAGATCGGCCAGAAATTCAAGATGGCTGCCACAGTTAAAAATAGATTTTTAAAAAATAAGTTTGTAGCGACTACTTCTTGAAAACTATAAGTGATATTGATAAGGGACTTTTTCTAAAATGATCAGCATGACATGATGGTTATCCGAGTCGAACATTATTTTGATTCGACATTAAACATGGCTGCCAGTGGCCATCTTTGTTTACATAGAGTTATATAATGAAAACTTGTAGCGACTACTCCTCTGAAACTACTTAACGGATTTTCATGAAACTTCACAGAAATGTTGCTCTTGATGTCTAATTGATCCTAGCAAAATTTCAGGTCGGCCGGAAATTCAAGATGGCCGCCATGGCTAAAAATAGATTTTCAAAATGCAAGTTTGTAGCGACTACTTCCTGAAATCAAAATCAATCAGTAGAGCTTCAAGGTCATTGACCTCTTGTTTTATTTTTTTTATTTATTCTTTTTATTTTGTTTTTATTTGATATATTTATTGATTTATTGTTTTAAAGGCATTTTCTGTAGTTTTCCATGTGCAGCATTTTAGGCGACTTCTCTTCTAAAACTATTAGATGGATTTTCCTAAAAATTTAAAGGAATGTTTTATTTTTGATGTCTAGTTGTATTTTTTTTTTATTCAATTATATATATATATATTTTTTTTTTATTGTCTTTTTTTAAATAAATGCCTATTATTAGATACCTAAAATAAGAAAAATATAGCATTTTGTAAAAATTCCAACAAAATTAAAAAATTTAAGCATAATGGTAGGGTTCCAAAAAGCAATATTAAATCTCAATATGCATGGTGACCTATAATTTTAATTGCATATATTATCTAAATATATGTTCAAATAAGTGCCTAGGAAGTTTGAACAAATTCTGTTATTAGGAACTAAACAAAAAAGGAAAATATACCATTTCTATATAATTTCATACAAAACTTGACCTTTTAGCATAGGGGTAGGGTTTCAATTTTTTTTTTCTAAACAAGCATGGGGACCTAACATTTTTATTGCGCATTTTGTTTTTATATATGTTAAACTATGTGCTTAGAAAGTTTAAGCAAATTCTATTATTGGGAACATACAAAAAAAAATGGAAATTGTATCATTATGGGCTAATTTGTGCATAAATTGTGGTAATGGTCTCAACAGATTGTGTAAAAAAATATAGGTTTTACATAAAGATGAGCTTTAAATGTTATTGTAATTAAATGTTCTTTACTTTAATACAATTTTAGCAGAATTGTGACTAATGAATAAATGATTAGACTTCAAAAATGTCTTATTTAGCTATACAGTTGCTGCCACGCGGATTACGACTTTTTCGCAGCATCCCCGCGGTCGTTTTTCAATCAAAGTCACAAATCCCCGCGATCTTACCGCGGATTGTCACCCGAAATATCGCGGGGATTCCCCGCGACTGTAAAAAGCGCCGCGATTGCAAAATCCAGTCTCGAAAGAAAGAAATCACCGCGATTCTCCGTGATAGATTCGCGGGGGAATGCGGGGGAAATTAGAGCACGGATCAATGAAAAATGTAATAAAAATGATAAATACAATGAACAATTTTTGAAGCAGTAGGTATTTCAAACTTTTAATGCATTTAATAACGTGTGTTTTTCGTTTTTGTTTTCCAAAAGTCACATTTCTCTTCACCGGACATAAATTGGCTACCCACAATCCTTTGCGATGTGTGTACCTATTAACAAGGCGCCACTTATAACGGGTTTATGACCCGGAATTCTTTACAATTTTTCGGATTATTTCTGACTAAAGAACCCATCGATGTATTAATAACCAACAGCAGAATAGTAAAATATGTTGAAATAACGATTAATTAAAAAAATATAATTCTAATTTCCAGTATAAGATTTGAATTTTATGTTCAGTCACCGCGAAGTCGGTAATAGGAACCGCCATATAACTATCGTGACCCAGTATACATTATCCGGGCATTTGAATTTTCCGAAAACAAAAATAAATTTGTCTTCTGCTTCGGGTTTTTAATAGTTATTGAATAATAATGCATTAAATTGACTGCACAATTGTACATTGATACTGAAGATAAATCGCGGCGATGGCCTGCGATTTCACACCGGGTAAAGCGGTGTGCGAATCAAAACAGATCACCGCGAATCGCGGTGAGTGTGTCGCGGTGGAAAAAATATATTATCCCCGCGATGAGCGGGCTGTCCGCGGATCGCGGGGACAAAATCAGTGTGTCCGCGATGAGATAAAATCGCCGCGATGAGTGGGATTAGTCTTAATCCGCGTGGCAGCAACTGTATGTTAGCAGGAAGCATTTCTATGATTTCTAGTTGTGCCTATTGCGTTTTTTTTCGGTTCGTTTATTTTTGATGGAGTTACGGCCCCTTGACATTTTTAGCTCGACTGATCAGAGATCAGCAGAGCTTATGCCGTGGTGCGGCGGCGTCGTCGTTCGTTCGTCCGTCTGTCTGTCCGTAAAGTTTTATTTGTAGCGACTACTCCTCTGAAACTACTGGATGGATATTCATGAAACTTTACAGAAATGTTGCCCATGAAGTCTAGTTGATCCTAGCAAAAATTCATGTTAATGTGAAATCCAAGATGGCCGCCAAAGCTAAAAATAGATTTTTAAAATACAAGTTTGTAGCGACTACTTCTTGAAAACTCTTCAGTGATATTGATATGGGACTTTTTCTAAAATGATCAGCATGACATGATGTTGGTCCTCGTCAAAAATCGTTTTGATTCGACGTTAAGCATGGCTGCCAGCGGCCATCTTTGTTTACATAGAGTTATATAGTAAAAACTTGTAGCGACTACTCCTCTGAAACTACTTGACGAATGTTCATGAAACTTCACAGGAATGTTGCTCTTGATGTCTAGTTGATCCTAGAAAAATTTCAGGCTGGCCGGAAATTCAAAATGGCCGCCACGGCTAAAAATAGATTTAAAATAAATAAATTTGTAGCGACTACTTCTTGAAAACTGTAAGTGATATTGATATGGGACATTTTCTAAAATGACCAGCATGACATGATGTTGATCCTTGTCGAAATTTATTTCGATGCGACTTTAAACATGGCTGCCAGTGTCCATCTTTGTTTACATAGAGTTATATAGTAAAAACTTGTAGCGACTACTCCTCTGAAACTACTTGACAACTTTGTAGCACCTACTTCTTGAAAACTCGAAGTGATATTGATATGGGACTTTTTCTAAAATGATCAGCATGACATGATGTTGATCCTTGTCGAAAATTATTTTGAATCAAAATTAAACCTGGGCACCAGTGGCCATCTTTGTTTACATAGAGTTTGTATAGTAAAAATTTGTAGTGACTACTCCTCTGAAACTACTAGACGGATTTTCATGAAACTTCACAGGAGTGTTGCTCTTCATGTCTAGTTGATCCTAGCACAATTTCAGGTCGGCCGGAAATTCAAGATGGCCACCACGGCCTAACAGAGATTTTTAAAAACAAGTTTGTAGCGACTACTTCTTGAAATGATATGGGACTTTTTCTGAAATGATCAGCATGACAAGATGTTGATCCTTGTCGAAAATTATTTTGATTCAACATTAAACATGGCTGCCAGTGGCCATCTTTGTTTACCTAGAGTTATATAGTAAAAACATCAACTTGTAGCGACTACTCCTCTGAAACTACTTGACAGTTTTTATGAAACTTCACAGGAATATGGCAGGAAGCCTCAGTATGATGTCTAGTTGTGCAAATCGCGGTATATCAATGAAATCTTGGACAAGTTCGAAAACCAGCTAGATCTTGTTAGTAACGACAGGTTATGGCCCTTGATTTGTTGAAAAATGCTATATTGTATTTTCCTTTGTTAAATCTGTAGTTACTTCATTTTTTATCTGATCTTTACCATATTTGTTTAGATTGTTAATATAAACCACACCCCCATAGAAGAAAGTGGGACAAATTAAAAAATACCCATGCCAGACTAGACACAGCAGACTTATTGTCCATGATTACCAGGTGAGCGATCTAAGGCCATCCTATCCCTGTTGTTTTTGCAATGTTTTATAAAAACTACTGATGGGAATTTTATGTCGACAACCCTTGATGTAAGAGCCGATTTAGCAAGTAGAGCATCCACAGACCCTCTTGGGCCTCTTTTTTTTAGCTCGACTGATCAGAGATCAGCAGAGCTTATGCCGTGGTGCGGCGACCGTCGTCCGTCTGTCCGTCTGTCTGTCTGTCTGTCCGTAAACTTTTTATTGTAGCGACTACTCCTCTGAAACTACTAAATGGATTTTCATGAAACTTTACAGAAATGTTGCCCATGAAGTCTAGTTGATCCTAGCAAAAATTCATGTTGATGTGAAATCCAAGATGGCCGCCAAATCTAAAAATAAGTTTTTAAAAAACAAGTTTGTAGCGACTACTTCTTAAAAACTCTAAGTGATATTGATATGGGACTTTTTCAAAACTGATCAGCATGACATGATGTTGGTCCTTGTCGAAAATCGTTTTGATTCGACCTTAAACATGGCTGCCAGCGGCCATCTTTGTTTACATAGAGTTATATAATGAAAACTTGTAGCGACTACTTCTCTGAAACTACTTGACGGATTTTCATGAAACTTCACAGGAATGTTGGTCTTGATGTCTAATTGATCCTAGCAAAATTTCAGGTCGGCCGGAAATTCAAGATGGCCGCCACAGCTAAAAATAATAAGCGACTACTTCTTGAAAACTATAAGTGATATTGATATGGGACTTTTTCTAAAATGATCAGCATGACATGATGTTGGTCCTTGTCAAAAATCGTTTTGATTCGACATTCAACATGGCTGCCAGCGGCCATCTTTATTTACATAGAGTTATATAGTAAAAACTTGTAGTGACTACTCCTCTGAAACTACTTGGCGGATTTTCATGAAACTTTACAGGAATGTTGCTCTTAATGTCTAATTGATCCTAGCAAAATTTCAGATTGGCCAAAAATTCAAGATGGCCGCCACAGCTAAAAATAGATTTTTAAAAAATAAGTTTGTAGAGACTACTTCTTGAAAACTATAAGCGATATTGATATGGGACTTTTTCTAAAATGATCAGCATGACATGATGGTTATCCTGGTCGAACATTATTTTGATTCGACGTTAAACATGGCTGCCAGTGGCCATCTTTGTTTACATAGAGTTATATAATGAAAACTTGTAGCGACTACTCCTCTGAAACTACTCGACGGATTTTCATGAAACTTCACAGGTATGTTGCTCTTGATGTCTAATTGATCCTAGCAAAATGTCTGGTCGGTCAGAAATTCAAGATGGCCGCCACGGCTAAAAATAAATTTTCAAAAAACAAGTTTGTAGCGACTACTTCATGAAATCAAAATCAATCAGTAGAGCTTCAAGGTCATTGACCTCTTGTTAATAGAATGGCATTTTATTTTTAAACAAATGCACTTAAATGTAATCTCAGCAAACTCCATTGTTTTTAGTTACTAAAACGTTTACAACCTCATTTAAGCATCATTGACCGTTTTATTTTTAAGTCCAGCCCCCGTTAGGCGAGACATGTGAATCCACGGATTTCTTGGTTTTTTAGCTGTACTGGCCGAAGGCCAGCAGAGCTTATGGGATGCCGAGTTGTCCGTCGTCCGTCCATCGTCGGCGTTAACTTTTGGCTCGTTAAGACGATAGGGCCTTTATTTTTCATCCGATCTTTACCAAACTTTAACAGGTTGTTAATATCAATGAAAGCTCGGATGAGTTCGAAAATCAGCCAGATCGGACAAGTAACAGTGGAGTTATGGCCCTTGATCAGGTCATCAAAATAATTTATATGTGGCAATTAAAAGTATAGGTTTATTAACGGGTACTTTAAATACCCAGGATTGAATATGCGTAAAATGAAATATGAGTTGGTAACTCTTAAGGGTAGGGACTTTAAGGTTATACTGCCTTAATGAATCAGTTAATGTACTGACCACTGTTTAGTCTGGTTTCAATCCCCAATATGTCCGAAATGCTTGAACTGATCACTGTTTCGTCTGGTTGTCCAAAATACTGAATTGACCACTGTTTAGTCTGGTTTCAATCCCCAACATGTCCAAAATACTGAACTGACCACTGTTTAGTCTGGTTTCAATCCCCAGCATGTCCGAAATACTGACATCTGTTTAGTCTGGTTTCAATCCCCAACATGTCTGAAGTACTGACCACTATATAGTCTGGTTTCAATCCCCAACATATCTGAAGTACTGACCACTGTTTAGTCTGGTTTCAATCCCCAACATGTCTGAAGTACTGACCACTGTTTAGTCTGGTTTTCATCTGCAACATGTCTGAAGTACTG
The DNA here is from genome assembly GCA_037043455.1 of Cyrtodaria siliqua. NCBI lineage: Eukaryota > Metazoa > Mollusca > Bivalvia > Adapedonta > Hiatellidae > Cyrtodaria > Cyrtodaria siliqua. Next base: position 71,092 of record JAWPHD010012706.1, read on the forward strand.
ACCACTGCTTAGTCTGGTTTTAATCCCCAACATGTCTGAAGTACTGACCACTGATTAGCCTGGTTTCAATCCCCAACATGTCTGAAGTACTGACCACTGCTTAGTCTGGTTTTAATCCCCAACATGTCTGAAGTACTGACCACTGTTTAGTCTGGTTTCAATCCCCAACATGTCTGAAGTACTGACCACTGTTTAGTCTGGTTTCCATCTGCAACATGTCTGAAGTACTGACCACTGCTTAGTCTGGTTTTAATCCCCAACATGTCTGAAGTACTGACCACTGATTAGCCTGGTTTCAATCCCCAACATGTCTGAACTACTGACCACTGTATAGTCTGGTTTCAGTCCCCAACATGTCTGAAGTACCTACCACTGTTTAGTCTGGTTTCAATCCCCTACATGTCTGAAGTACTGACCACTGTTTAGCCTGACCACTTTCAAGCTTCTTGCCCCTAGAAAATAGAGTAGGTTTGTTGATTTTATAAATTTTATGTTAATTTTTAGCTCTACTGGCCAGCAGAGCTTATGGGATGCCGAGTTGTCCGTCGTCTGTCCGTCGTCCGTCCGTCGTCGGCGTTAACTTTTGGCTCGTTAAGACGATAGGGCCTTCATTCTTCATCCGATCTTTACCAAACTTTAACAGGTTGTTAATATCAATGAAAGCTCGGATGAGTTCGGAAACCAGCCAGATCGGACAAGTAACAGCGGAGTTATGGCCCTTGATTTAGTTAAAAATGCTATATTGCTATATTTTGCCTCGTTAAGACGATAGGGCCTTCATTTTTCATCCTATCTTTACCAAACTTTACCTCATTGTTAATATCAATAAAAGCTCGGACAAGTTCGAAAGCCAGCCAGATCGGACCAGTAAAAGCAGAGTTATGGTCCTTGATTTAGTTAAAAATGCTATGTTATATTTTGCCTCGTTAAGACGATGGGGCCTTCGTTTTTCAACCTATCTTTACCAAACTTTACCACATTGTTAATATTAATGAAAGCTCGGACAAGTTCGAAAACCAGCCATATCGGACTAGTAACAGCGGAGTTTGTCCCTTGATTTAGTTAAAAATGCTATATTTTGCATCGTTAAGATGATAGAGGCTTCATTGTTCATCCGATCTTTACCAATCTTTATCAGATTGTTAATGTTGTTGAAAGCTCGAACAAGTTTGAAAATCAGCCATATGGGACCAGTAACAGCTGAGTTATGGCCCATGATTTAGTTAAAAATGCTATATTTTGCCTCGTTAAGACGATAGGGGAGTCATTGTTCATCCGATCTTTACCAAACTTTATCAGATTGTTAATATCAATGAAAGCTCGGACAAGTTCGAAAACCAGCCATATCGGATTGGTAACAACGGAGTTATGGCCCTTGATTTAGTTAAAAATGGTATATTTTGCCTCGTTAAGACGATAGGGGCTTCATTGTTCATCCGATCTTTACCAAACTTTATCAGATTGTTAATGTCGTTGAAAGCTCGAACAAGTTCGAAAACCAGCTATATCGGACCAGTAACAGCGGAGTTATGGCCCTTGTTTTAGTTAAAATATATTCTGCCTCGTTAAGACAATAGGGGCTTCATTGTTCATCAGATCTTCACCAAACTTTATCAGATTGTTAATATCAATGAAAGCTCGGACAAGTTCGAAAACCAATCATATCGGACTAGTAACAGCGGAGTTATGGCCCTTGATTTTGTTCAAAATGCTATATTTTGCCTCGTTAAGACGATAGGGCCTTCATTTTTCATCAGATCTTTACCAAACTTAATCAGATTGTTAATGTCTATGAAAGTTTGGTCAAGTTCGAAAACCAGCCAGATCGAACCAGTAACAGCGGAGTTATGGCCCTTGATTTTGTTAAAAATGCTATAATTTGCCTCGTCATACGATAAGGCCTTCATTTTGCATCTTATCTTTGCCAAACTTTAGCAGATTTTAAGACTTTTTTTTTTTTATATTATTATTTTTTTTTTTTTTTTTTTTTTCTTTTTTTTTTAGAATATTTTTTAAAAAAATTTTTTAGATTTTTTTTTTAATTTTTAGCTCAACTGATCAGAGATCAGCGGAGCTTATGCCGTGGTGCGGCGTCCGTCGTCCGTCTGTCCGTCCGTCTGTCTGTCCGTCTGTCCGTAAACTTTTATTTGTAGCGACTTCACAGCTGAAACTACTAAATGGATATTCATGAAACTTTACAGAAATGTTGCCCATAAAGTCTAGTTGATCCTAGCAAAAATTCATGTTGATGTGAAATCCAAGATGGCCGCCAAAGCTAAAAATAGAGTTTAAAAATACAAGTTTGTAGCGACTTCTTCTTGAAAACTATAAGTGATATTGATATGGGACTTTTTCTAAAATGATCAGCATGACATGATGTTGATCCTAGTCAAAAATCGTTTTGATTCAACGTTAAACATGGCTGCCAGCGGCCATCTTTGTTTACATAGAGTTATATAGTAAAAACTTGTAGCGACTTCTTCTCTGAAACTACTTGACGGATTGTCATGAAACTTTACAGGAATGTTGCTCTTGATGTCAAATTGATCCTAGAAAAATTTCAGGTCGGCCGGAAATTCAAGATGGCCGTCACAGCTAAAAATAGATTTTTAAAAAATAAGTTTGTAGCGACTACTTCTTGAAAACTATAAGTGATATTGATATGGGACTTTTTCTAAAGTGATCAGCATTACATGATGTTGATCCTAGTCAAAAATCGTTTTGATTCAACATTAAACATGGCTGCCAGCGGCCATCTTTGTTTACATAGAGTTA